>JAJSOF020000015.1:52834124-52846037 GCA_025594305.2 Periplaneta americana
GTGAAACTACAAGAGGAGGATTTCGTAAAGAGTTAGGCCCATTTCAGAACAAGTGGATTTACAAGAAGACAGTGACACAGATGACAGTAAAGCTGATGGTAAGGGGGCTGGCGACGACGATGATGCTGGCTCACCATTAGCTCTGTCACTGGAGTAGAAATTTGCAGCACAAAAGGTACGTTTTATTAATTCATTTTCCTTAAACGGAGCACAGACATATAATAACCCCCTATCTTTACAAGAATATGCTTTGATTGCATGGACATAATGCTAATTACGGCCATGTCAATTCATGTGTACAGAAAATTACTATTTCAAATTAAGCCTATCATTCAATTTATTTTATCACACTGCGCCTTTGTGTTATTATTAACCCTAATGAAAGTAAAACTTTTACAAAAACTCCTATAAACTCAGCGAGTATGATTATTTACATCTGACTCAACTAATTTTTCTATATTTTGTGACTTCATTTCATTCGATGCACTCTGATGTTAATATTTATTATCATCATCATCATGATGATTATTATCATGATGATTATTATTATTATTATTATTATTATTATTATTATTATGCCTATTAAGAAGCCTTCTGCATCTCCCTATCAAACCAATCTCAGTAAAGGGTCGCGCTACCAAGTTTTAAAACTACTGCTATAATTTGCACATTTTTTATCAAGACTATCAACTCCATGCAATTATAGTATTCTATACAAATAAATAAATAATGACTCACCCAACAATATTAGAAACGCAAGTGCTATGCGCGGTCAGGTTACACAACTACTGACACACTGCTCAGAAGTTAAATGAGTGATGATGTCATAAAAACGCACTGACCAGCCTATTCTTCTCTAAATGCTCTCTCTCAACACTTTCTCTCACTCTAAACTGTCTGCACCATGTAAACGGTCCGCAGAGTAACTTAGAGTTTAGAATTATATAAATTTCATGAGAGCTCGCTAATGGGTTTAGAGAAGCTATATTCTGTCACCGTATAAACACTCCGTTAGAAAGCTCTCATGATTCTTCAGAACTTAGCTCTGAACTGTCGCCGTGCAAACGTAGCATGATTATTACTTTAGAAATGTATTTCAAGAGTTATGCGCAAGCTTGTATAATCTCGTACGCAACAGTCGCGAGAGTTAATGAAAAAGTTCAACTTAGCTGAATAATTTAGAGTAGCTATAATAAGAGCTGACAGTATATGCGAGTTCTCTGTTCAGGGTGTTTACACGGCGAGAGCAGTTTTCAAGGTCGCTCTATTTAGACTCTCTATTTAGATATTAGAGTCAACGAGATACCTGCTCTCACAACCGTTTACACGGTGATACTCAGCTATAATCTCTAGCTCTCTTCTCTAAACTGTCGCCGTGTAAACGTAGCATTAAAGCTATTGCCGCTGAGAGACAGTCTGTGTAAAGAGTAGTGAGTAGTTGTGACAACGTCGCGCTCGCATGTTCCTGACGCTCGCGAAACGCCAGGAGGTTTGAGCTCGTCTCCATCCGACGGACGAAACACTATCAACAGTGACATATGCCTGCTCTTCATATGCACTGCGGAGAGATTTAGAATTTAACCCAGGCATATTGGTGCACAATCTAGTGATTAGAAGTTGTGCACCGCCATCTCTCCTAGTCTCGAAGTAGATTTTACACGAAAATGTGTGGCTCGCCGGGAATCGAACCCGGGCCGAGTAGTCTGAAGGCAGACGCGCTACCACAGAGCTAACTCGCATACTTAAACGATTACTGTGAAATTATTATATCATCATTATCATATTATTCCCGGTCGGGGCAAGTTACCTGGTTGATGTTTTTTCCGAGGTTTTCCCTCAACCCAATTTGAGCAAATGTTGGGTAACTGTCGGTGCTGGACCTCGGATTCATTTCACCGGTATTATCACGTTCATCTCATTCAGACGCTAAATAATCTAAGATGTTGATACAGCGTCGTAAAGTAACCTACTTAAAAACATCATTATCATCATCATCACCAGGCTTCGAGACTTCGGACCCAATAGAGGAGTTCAGTGGGAAATCCGCATATCGGCGTACTGAGTATAGTGGTAAAGCATACAGTGGGTTGGGGTACTGTAGAATGGATGCCAACAAATACGCAAAGGAAAACGCTCGGATTTGAAGGTTCTGACGAATAATTTGGTTTTCATACAAACTGTGTCTGAAACTATTACACGATTAGAAAAGTCAGAGCAAGAGGTACCGGAAGCCCTCAAATTAATTTAGAAAAATTATGCAGAGAATTAATGAGACAAAGTACAACGGTTACTGAACGTGTAAAACAGAAGTGGAAATCAATTTTATGTAAAAATAACGGATATGAAACATTGTGAAACATAAACAGAAAATTAGTGGACATAGAGTCACCCGAGAATAAAGGACTATCTCTTAGAGACTGCAATCATGTTAGGTTTTTTCGTTTCGCTCCTATCACGTCATGCGACGTAGAGCGCAGCTTTCTACAGTACAAACTTTGGCAGATAACCGAAAAAGATTTACGTTTGAGACACTGAGAATGTATCTTGTAGTACATTGTATTTCGGTACTGTAACTGCACTTCCTAAAGACGACCAATAGGATAAAAGAAAAAAAATTGCTACATGCTTAGTTCCACCATTAACACTGTGTATAATTAAACACAGATGCTTATAAAAGACAGGAGAATAAATGCTTTTCACATTCTTTTGACATTATCATTGTGTAATGTACATTTACTTTCAGAATGCACATATGTGTGTTTCCCCATACTACCGAAGGCCTACTCTACTGTAAATAGCAACGTTGTTACCTCAACACATCTCTATCTACCTGCAGCGAGTCAACAACCTATAGTGCATGCACAGTAACCTTATTGTGTCGGGTCCAAAGTCTCGAAGCCTGATCATCACCATCATCTTTCAAACATGTGAGGCTATCAAGTGCAAAATTCGCCTCATCCAAAAAAAAAAGGGTGTTACATATGGAATTTTGTATTTCTTGCAGCTCTCTATCTACTAATTTAGTCGGTTTGTGCAAATCTTCTCTAATTCCTCTTCCATAGAGCTCAGGAAACTACTATCAAACACAAAACTGTTCATATCCATAAAGGTTTTTCCTGTTTTCTGACAAATCACTTTACCTGGATAAGGCTAGTTTTGCACTTGATAGCCTCATGTGTTAGGCCATGTGACCTGTTACGGACTAGATCCACCATTTTGCGGGGCGTTATATTAATCTTTCCCTGGCGGTCTGTAACGCAAGATCAGTTTTGGGATTCCACTGTTATTTATCCCGTTGAGATGGTTCATTCATTTTCTCTCTGTGTTCCTGTATATTCTAATATTGGTTCGATCTGGAGTTCATTGAGGACGTCTTCATTACTCTTGTGGTCCCATTTAGTGTATCCTGCCGTTCTTCTCATAACTCGCACCTCAGTCGCAGTTATTCGGATCTCATCTCTTTTCATAATTGAAGGGTTCAGAACCATAGTGGGCCAAGCACCATTTACTAAAACCGTAGAAAACGGGGTTAAAATGAAGTTATTACCATAATTTAATGGAAACATATAGCAAGTAATATAAAGTATACACATTAAAACTAAATGATAAGTCATTAAACTATGGCATTCGCTTAACTTTAACCCTTGCTTTCTCCGTTTTTAATAATTGGCGCTTGGCCCACTATGGCTCTCAACCCCTCAACTGTCCATGCTTCACAACTGTAAGTCAAAACTGGTCGAGCTAACGTTTTGTAAGGTCTTATTCTTGTTGTCTTCATCGCACAGTTTATGATACCCAAGGTTTGATCAATTTAGTAAATGAATTTGTAATATCTAGGCCTATGTGATTCATTAGTTTTAGTGGGTAGCCTAAATTAAATTAGTTTATTATTTCTAGTGGAATATTATTAAGACAGAATTCGCTAGATATTGGATCTTTACCACTGAAGACTAAAATTATTACACAAAATATAATTAATAATCATAATTTATAACTAAAATGTTACGCTTATTAAAAATAGATGGGAAGTTCCTGTATTATTTGTACATCTTTTATGCCGTCTAATACCCTCCAGTTTTCGCGGACTGTATTTACCGTCCAATCTGTTTGAACATATACAAATAAACTTATAAAAATACCTTGATGACTATGAATATGTACAGCTGTCAAAAAAAAAAAGTGGCCGCACTCGTGAACAGCGAATATTTTCAAGTCCACTTCGGGTCGCGGCGATGTTACACGATGCATGTGCTTGTACAAGCAGTTCCGGAACTATGAAAGTGTTCCATATCTGCTCCTCGCAGACCAGCGGTAGAGTGCTTGTTTAATGATTCAAAGGTTCTGGGTTCGCGCCTTCTTCAAGTTTTCATTTTATTTTTTAATCGTTCTTTAGCGATGTAAATGATATTCAAATTATCATTTATATCTAGTTATCGTTCTTGATGGATATCACGTTATTTATATTTTGTTATCGTTCTTTAGAGATATGAATAAAATTCAAGTCATCATTTGTATTCTGTTATCGTTTTATAACGATATGAATAATAATTATTACTATTGTAGCTACAGTATCTCCAATGGGGTTAGCCCTATTTTACATATGTATATTAGGGCTATAGTTTTATACACAAAAAAGATAAGCATAAAGAGAAATGGAAAGAAAATTAAATTAGCTTACGCGATGTAAACAAAACATAAACAATCCGTAAATTAGGCATTGCGATTGCAAAACAAATATCAGTTATCAATTTGAAACATACAAAAACATTAACAACACACATACGTAACACTTCTATAACACAAATATGCAGCTTTCCGTACCATACATCATAAATTAATACACAATAGTCACACAAACACAATCAAACTATAATTACGACATTGCGACGACATCAAGCATCCCATAACTGAATCACATACATAACAAATCAAGCATCCGTTGCAACACATACACTTCAACATAGTAACCACACTTTTAAAAGTTACAAATTTGGCTCCAAGAAGAATAAATAGGACACTGTTACTAATTACTATTCTTCTACAATTTCTTAAATACATCTGTAATAAATCTGTGAAATTCCGATATGAATAATATTCACGTTTTTTATATTGTTATAGTTCTTTAGCGATATAAATAATATTCAAGTTATCATTTTTATTGTTTCCCTTCATTAGCATTATAAAATAATATTCAAGTTATTTATATTGTTATTGTTCTTTCGCAATATAAATAATCTGTATTTTATGTAGGTAATTATTATAATACAAATAAACATCTTTCTTTTTAAAATAGGTTATTTTATTTAGATAATTAAATACGTATTATATAATATCTTATATTAATTAAACAAACCGATATTTATCATTTATATTGTGTTATCGTTCTTTAGTGATACTGTATAAATAATATTCAAGTTATTTATATTGTAATCGTTGTTTAGCGGTATAAATAACATAAATTTAATATTAGGTTTGTAAAAATCCAATTGCATAATACTGCTATTAGTTTTTCTTTTTGTATTATTACATTATACTATCTTGAACTACAATAAAATGAAAAGGAGTAACGAGGAATTGAACCTGAGACGCTGACATCTAAATTCCGACGTTCGTCCGCTGAGCTACGAGGGCAAAAGTGTGGAAACATTTTCGGAAAAATTGGCCCAATCACACTCTAAGATTTTCTGATGATTCGTAGAAGCTAGTCCAGGATGCCGGGGGCAAAGGCTAACTGAGATTTCCCGATCTCTGATAGGGTCAAACATCCTGATAGAATTAATATTTAACCCTTGCCGTGACTTTCGGTGAAGTCCGGAGGGCCCAATTAGTCAAATCCACTCTCCTCATCTCCACGCTTGGGCCCTGGAATTTAATAAGATGCGAAAGAGATAGTGGTGTGCGGAAAGCAACGGGATGTTACCGCATTTAGGCCTATCCTTCCCAAGAAAAACTGCAAACATGAACAAAGGAAGCTTTAAATAGAAGAAGAAGGATCTTCTGCGGACCTCTGGAAAAAGAACTAAGGAGGAGACTAGTGAAGTGCTTTGTGTGGAGTGTGGCATTGTATGGGGAAGGAACATGGACATTACGACGAAATGAAGAGAAACGAATTGAAGCATTTGAAATGTGCATGTGGAGAAGAACTGTGCGTGTGAAGTGGACAGATAGAATAAGAAATAAAATTGTGTTTGAAAAAGTGAGTGAAAAAGAATGATGCTGAAACTGATTAGAAAGATAAAAAGTAACTGGTTGGGTCTCTGGTTGAAAAGAATAATAGACGACATTAGGATATGTGGATCATATGCGGAGACTAAGAGGAAGGCAGAAAATAGGAAAGATTGGAGATTGCTGGGTTTGCAATGAAAGACCTGCCCATGGACAGAACACTTATGTATGTATGTTCAGAATGCCTGGAATATCGTGTCTAAAAACAGTCGCTATTTGCAAAGACTAGTCAATTCCATGCCCACTCGACTGCAAATTGATCGAGATAAGAGGAAGATAGACTAAATATTGAATTGTGGCTTTTTGTTTTGTTTTTTGAACGCTTAATTGTTTGAATGTTTTAAGGCCGACGCCAGTAAATTTGTTTTGTTTATGCCACGAAAGATATTTTTATTGAGAATAAAATCTTTTTTTCTTTCCATTTGCAGCCACAATATCATAATGATAAAGTCATGGCATAATATATTAATAAACCTGATATTAATTACTAAAATAATCGTAAAAGAGAAAGGAGCCATTATGTATAGTTTGTCTCTCTCAAAAACAGAACAAAAAAGAACATAAAAAGCACATGGTTGTAGTCGAACGCAGGACCTCATGAATAAGAGGCCTGAACGCTACCAATATGCTATCGATAACACACAGAATACTTCAATTATAACTGTAGATATCAGGCAACGTGGTCCAACAACATGTAACATCGCCTGTCTCCGAATTGTAGCGAAGATACCCGAAGGGCACTTTGTTTCAGGAGAGCGGCCACTTTTTCTTTTGACAGCTGTACAATAAACTTTCATGTAACTAGCAACAGTAACTAAAATAAACGCTAATCAGATACATAGACTGTAACTAAAGATCACATAATACATAATTAGACATGTTATAAAAGTCTCAACCATACACGCGACAATAATTATCCATGTTCGAATTAAAACAATGAGTGTCATCAAATTGACACAAACGTACTTCCCAATACTTGTTACAGCATTTCAATATATTTGTTATGCAGCGATTAATATTGCTCTTTATAGTTTATTTCCTTCAATTATTATTCAAAAGACACGCTTAAATGAAATAATTTGATATTCACCGAACTAAGATGAACTTTCGTTTGCTGGATTGTACACAAAAGAAAAAAATTAGATATATTAAAAATCCAAAGCAAGACATGCCTTCATTTACAGATTATATGGCTCAAGTAAGTAGGCTACATGAAATTGGTTTTGCACAAATCCATATGAAATAACTGTACGTGTCTTAAGCCTGGTAAGTGAAATATGTTACTAGGCCACCCTACCACATTAACCCCTGGCTTAGTTGCCTCATGGGTGATGCCTTATTGATATCACGTACGGAGTTTCAACCAGTCTCCGGACTGTTGACTGAAAATAGTTTTACGTGTATTCTAGTAATATCTAATATATTTTATATTTAAAATAAAATGTCATCAAAGATAAATTATTTATCTTCTTTCAGTGGCTCACTCACGAAACCTGGGTATGCAGCGAACTTTAGTGCATTAGCCGATGTGGGTTTGGGAATACACATAGCTTGAAGGTTAGCACAATGGATCTTCAAAGGGTCACAGTGCTGGGTCGTACTGTCCCCGTCCCGAAATTCAATTTAATTCCACATTTCCAAAGTACTATTACTATTTCTTATGTTTACAGCCTATACAGAGGGACCAAAGTAAGTTACTTACAACTTACTTACAAATGGCTTATGAGCAGGGAAAGGATTTATATGTAAATACATATTTACTTATAAAGCTAATATAATTTATATTTTGCATTATCTTTATGTTTCACAATGTGTAGGGTTGAAAATCCTACTTTTATTTTCCATATTTTTCCATATTTTAGAGTTTAGTACATATTTTCGTTAATTTCATATATTTTCCATATTTCATATAAAACAGTCCATATTATATTAGGTTTAACAATAAAACAAAACAAAATTCCATTAACTTTTAAAAATACATTTCAACAATAGAGATTTAAACACATGTTCAGTAATCCCTTTAACATCAGAGTTATTTGAAAATTAGCAGTCCTATCAACAATGGGAAAGTAAGTTACAAACTGTATTAATTTAATTTAAAATTTTTAACAGACTTCAGTTGTGCAGCTCAACAGTTAAATGCCAGTCAGAGTACACATAGGTTCAGTTTTGTAAATCATACTATAAAGACGGTAAATATGCCAAAAGTACGTCATTCAGTCAATTTAAAATCAAAACTAACAAGTTACATTTCAGAATTTAAAGAAGATGGTTTATCAACTGACAATAAAATATTATTTTGTAATTTGTGTCAGTGTGCAGTATCATCTACACAAAAGTTCCTGGTGCAACAACACATTACAACTAGTAAAACATCAGGCCAACAAACAACTAAATTCCAAGCAGAGACAATTGTTTTTAACACAACCAACAACATCGAATGTAAGATCTGAGTTTAACATCGACCTGTGCCGTTCTCTCATCTCTGCTGATATTCCTCTCTACAAACTAAAGAATAAGGTCTTCAGGGAATTCCTTGAAAAATATACTCAACATACAATCCCGGATGAGTCAACACTTAGGAAGACGTATGCTCCATCCATCTACGATGAGACAATACAGAAGATAAGAGATGAAATTAAAGATAGTTCAATTTGGGTTTCCATTGATGAGACTCCTGACAAAGAAGGTAGACTTGTTGGTAATGTAGTTATCGGTTTGTTAAGTGAACAATATTCTGAACGAATTCTTTTACATTGTGATGTTCTAGAAAAGTGCAATAACAAAACTATAGTTAAACTGTTCAACGAAGCTATGGGTATCCTGTGGCCAAAGGGTATTATGTACGATAATGTGTTATTCTTTATTAGCGATGCTGCCCTTATATGGTCAAAGCTGGACAAGCATTATCTGTTGTATATCCTAAATTGACTCATTTTACTTGTGTGGCGCATGCATTTCATCGTGTGGCAGAAGTGGTCAGAGACAATTTCCTAAAGTAGATTTGTTGATTTCATCAGTGAAAAAGTATTTCTCAAAGCTCCCAGTAGAGTTAACGTGTTGAAAGAAATGTACCCTGAAATTCCATTGCCACCAAAGCCAATTTTAACTAGATGGGGTACATGGCTAGAAGCAGTTGAATATTATGCCGAACATATAGACTCTATTAACAATGTTCTCCTTGCATTGGACTCTGAAGATGCAGTCTCAATTGATACTGCGAAAACAGTTACCTGTGACATAAGTGTGAAGAATGACTTAGCTCACATTCAGCATACATTTTCATGCATCATAAAAACGCTCAAAAGTCTCCAAAATAGGCACCTTTCACTATCTGAAAGTTTTGAAATTATAAATAGTACTGTGGAACAACTGAATCGTGGTAGAGGTAAAGTTGCAGATGCAGTAAGAGCTAAGGTGGACACTGTACTTTCAAAAAACCCTGGATATGAAGAACTACAAAAGGTTGTTGCTGTGATGAGTGGTGAATCAACAGTGAAGATTAACTTGGACTTATCCCCAGCAGACATTGTGAAATTGAATTATGTACCAGTTACTTCTGTGACGTCGAACGCTCTTTTTAGTCAGTATAAATCTATCCTCAGAGACAATAGAAGAAGATTCACTTTTCAGCACTTGAAAGAAATGTTTGTAACCTATTGTTATGGTAACAGACAATAAAAATTGTGTTTTGTTGAAACTACATTGGAAGATAAGGTACGTCCATTATATTTTTTGTTTAGTTTGATTAAAATGTACCAATATTTAACGTACATAGTCATTTTTTATAATTTTAAGTCCATATTTAATTCCATATTTTGGTAAAAATCCATATTTAATTCCATATTTTGCAAAAATAACTACATATATATTTACATATTTCATATATTTTTAGTCCATATAAATCCGTTCCCTGCTTATGAGGAACCTGCAGGTTCATTACCGCCCTCACATAACCCTGTCATCGGTCCCTATCCTATTCAAGATTAATCCACTCTATATCATTATATCCCACCTCCCTCAAATCCATTTTAATATTATCCTCCCATCTACATCTCGGCCTCCCTAAAGATATTTTCCTCCGGTCTCCCAACTAACACTCTATATGCATTTCTGGATTCGCCCATACGTGCTACATGCCCTGTCATGTCAAACGTCTGGATTTAATGTTCTTAATTATGTCAGGTGAAGAATACAATGCGTGCAGTTCTGCGTTGTGTAACTTTCTCCATTCTCCTGTCACTTCATCCTCTTAGCTCCAAATATTTTCCTAAGAACTTTATTGTCAAACACCCTTAATCTCTATTCCTCGACAGCAGACTAGATGACAAAATCTTCTCAACTGCATAATAATAGGCATTTCCCATATTTATTCTGCGTTTAATTTTAGGGTGAACCAAAGTAATGTCGCTCATTTCAGGCGGTTATTCTCCGAGATATTTCAAACAAAAATATTTAATACAATGTTGATCGTTTTACATTCCTTTTAGAGATTTCTTTAATGAAACATTTCACAGCGTGTTTTGGCAAAGCCAATGATTTAATTCCCAATATGCTGAATTCAGTTTAAGAGAGCAGAGTATTACGATAATGAATAATTGAAATAATTTTAGTTTTGTCCTTCAAATTTGCAGAAATTTGATCCGAACAAATCTAACATTGTAAAATTTATTTTACAGAACGAAAAGTTACATTTGTTCATGTTCGGATCGGATTTCTGCACATATAAAACAAAGTAAAATTCTTTGAATAATTTATTGTCATAATACACTGTTGCCTTAAACTGACTGAACATATTGGGAATTAAACCAATGACTCCCAAAAAACGCTATATATATAAAACAATTTTTATCTCGGAAAGGAAGCAAAAACGAGTAACATTTTATTAAACTTTTTTGTTTGAAATATCTCAAAGAATAACACCCTGAAATTAAATACTTTACTTTCGGTCCATTCTGTCTTCTTCTTCAGCTACAGGGATTAGGCCTATTGGCCTGTTCCGTCTCCAAGTCTTAAATCATCTGTCCATCTTATTTTCGGTCTTCCGACATTTCTATATCCTGTTGGTGCATAATCCATAATTTGTTTTGGTAATATGTCATTACTCATTCTTGTAATATGTTGGTACCAATTTTGTTTCTGATTTTTAATCTTTTCTTCTAAATTAAAAATATTTAATAATTGTCGGATATTTTCGTTTCTTTGATGATCCAATAAAGTGTAACCTGCAACACCTCGTAGGAACTTCATTTCACTTACTTGGATTTTTCTTTTGATGCGCGGTTCAATGACCAGTTTTCTGAGCCGTAAGTTAATAATGGAACTGCTAGGTTTTGTAAAATTTAATTGTGTTGAGCGCTGTGTTTTATTTCTTAAAGTTCTTCTTATTGTTCCACACATCTGACCCCTAAATTGGAAGATACTTTTTAAAATTTTTTATTTATTTTTCACGCCTTGTTATCCCCAAAAAATTATTTTATTTTTTTTAGAAATTTTTTTTATATTTTTTATTTTTAACTTTGAAGTTTCCCTTTGTAAACATCCCCAGATTCGGACAATATTTTTTTATGGGAAAAGCATTGATTTAATACAGTTGTTTAAATTTAACCGAATGCTATTTTATTCTATTTCTGGTTTAGAGGTTTTATTAAATAATGGAGATAAAACCTTTTTAAAACTTAGTTTATT
>JAJSOF020000015.1:52846137-52867131 GCA_025594305.2 Periplaneta americana
GAACTTTATTTCTAGATTTATCAGGAAACACGCCACATAAAAATTTGTTTTGGGGACCTTGGGTGAACAGCTTTTTTAATTTTTAAAACTAAAAATTTTTTGGGGAGGAAATGATTGGAGAGTCGGGGGAAATAAACGTAAAATTGAATCAAGCAAATTTCCCCACAGGGTCTTTTTCGGACAAAATCAAGTTCTTTAAAGAGAAACCGTCTAAATACCATGCTGAATTTGGGGCCGTTAGAAAGCTATGTCGTTAAATACCGTAAACTTGGGTTAGTTTAACTACATACGGTCAAATTAGTACGAACATGTTCTCGCAGGTTCAGCATTTGAAATTGTGTCGTAGTTCAAAGATTCGACAAAAGAACGCAGTTCTATCATGTAGGTGAGAGTTGGTCACACGTTCAAACACGTGATTCTTCTATTTTGAATTATCATTAAACACTTTATATACATGCCAACTGTAGAACCGAGTTTATAAGTTCCACAAAAGTGTGAATGCCAACACGATTGTGATTGTGTGACAACCAAAGATAAGTGTGACATTTGATAATTATCTGCATAATTTTATATATCATTTGTTTCTTTCAGTGCACTTATTATTCTATTCAGCTAAAATTTAAAAATGAAGCTTGGAGGGGTCAGTTCAGTACGCATGTTGAGTCTAAGGTTGGAAAGATGAGTTTCATACACATAAGTTATATTTCAATCTAAAGAACGGCATTTTTCGTTCCAGAAACAGTGCCACGGAATTACGTTCTTCAATTGGTTCATGAGTCTATCGAAACTACACAAGAGACTCTTCAAGACGTTCTAGAATCTAGATCAAATTAATAAAGGGAAAGAAAATCAGCTCAAAGTGATTTGTTTTTAGTTTTAATGGATTTAAATAAACTTTTCGTCAAGGACTGACAATGTTAAAAGAAGAGGCGGGCTTATGTTTTCACCTAAAAATTTATTTATTTTTCAGCATTTTGTACCTTCTATGTGTTAAATAACGATTATTCATTGTTTTGGTGGCTTTTATAGAGAAAATGGTAAATGAGATTTATTTTAGAAATGGGTTTGTGAAGGCAAATATTTTTCTACTGGTGAGAAAATAGTCTCCAATTCAATATGGCTTCTTCACACTTATTACTTTAAATTATGTCCACTTATACTATATCATTAAACCTCTAAAATGTATTTTTACTGCATATATTTCAATTTTAACACATATTTAAACAGTTTTTTTTTACTGCATAGTTGCATGCATACTTTAAGGTTTTTAATGCATAAAGTTCCATGGTCTAATGATTTTTATAAAGACGACGACAATGACATTGATTGTCAGATTATCCATGCACACATTGTTATAATTTCTATTTTGCAAAGTCACAAATTTACTATTATAAGAATTTTCTATCTTCTCAAACCCTACTGTAGGGAACCGCAACACACCAATGAAGTGTGCGTGGATTTTCCATCCCAAATCACAATCCGATCCTTAGTCTAAAGCTGGTGCGATCTGGAGCAGAAATTTAAAAAGCTTTTTCTATTACTGGGTGTTTAGTTCAAAATGTGTCATGGCTCGCTGTATGCCGACATGTGGCTAGCCGATGAGCCTAGAGAATTCAATCTTCCTACACTTCCCGCAGAGGTGTATAACCTAAGAGGCAGAGAAGTTGCCTAGCAAGTACGGCGTTCATTCTGAAGAGTACGTACCGATACGTACGGTAACGCCGGTAGTGGCAGGAATGTGAACTGTTTGGAAATACGTACTGTCGGGATATGGGGAGAGGGTTAAGACGATTACTTACGTATTTGTTGACATTAACTTCGACGGTCAACATGGACACGGAGCATTTGATTTGTGTTGTGGAATGTTACCGTACGCAACCGATGATAACAAATACCCTGCGTACGACTTGCCGGCGCAAAACACAGTTCGAAAGAAGTTATGGTAGCACACAGACCGTACAGACCGCCATCTGTTGCTACGACGTTCAAGTTATACCGTACACGTTCTCAAGTTCAGATTGAAGAACGCCTTAAATAATAGGCAACTTCTCTAACATACAAGCTGAAACTCGCTTCAGATCGGTGACCCAACAACAGTGACGTCATGACACACTTTGAAATGAACACCCAGTAGTCGCTATTGAATGCTCTAGTAATCAACGTTCTCTCGCCATAGAATTTATATCTGAGAAAATTTTCATGGTAGAAATAATAATTCTTCATACAATTGACTTCTAGAACAGTTCACACCTGTATAGGAACGGTTAGCGCTTCTGGCCGCGAAACCAGGTGACACGGGTTCGAATCCCGGTCGAGGAAAGTTACCAGGTTGAGGTTTTTTTCCGGGGGTTTTCCTCAACCCAATATGAGCAAATGATTGGTAACTATTTGTGTTGGACCCCGGACTCATTTCACCGGCATTATCACCTTCATCTCATTTAGACGCTGAATAACCTAAGATGTTAATAAAGCGTCATAAAATAATCTACTAAAAAAACTTCTAAAATAGGAATAATCTTGGAGATATTGAATTCTTATCGTTTCATTTCAGGCAATTTGAACGAATATTAATGTTGTATAGTTTATTTAACTAAAGATCAATTATGTTCCTGAACTTTATTATGAATATTTCGTGCACATCATTCCCAGATTAACTGACCGGATGTTACTAAATAAAATTGTAAAAGTCGCTATTTATTTATTTTATTTATTTATTTTATTGCAAGTAAGTTTGAAATGAATACACGTTAATACACTCCTGAAAGAGTAAGATTTGTGTTCAGGAGCGGATTCCAATACAGACAAAAAATAAATTTAAAATTGAGAGTGAATACAGATTAAACAGTGTTTAACATGTTTAAAACCTAACTATAAATCCAATATTATTTTTTTATTTTTTATTAATTTGGAGAGAATTCTTGGTTATAATTATACATTAGAATAAAATTTGTTTAATAATTTGGGTCCTTGACTGATGCTATTATAAAAAGCTGCAATGGTTTTACATTTTTATTCAGGAAAACGCAGAGAATTCATATTTTTAGTTTTATATTTATGTATATACCTTTCAAAGGTTTTCAGATTTTTGTGAAAATATTTTAATAAAATAAAATAATAAATTTGTTTAATGTCGAAAACTTTGAAATGTTTAATCAACAATTCAGTTGAGTAATTTTTCTGCTTTTTAAAACAATTTTTAATACTTTTTCTGTAGTAAAATTAATGGATAAAGGTTGGATTTATAAGTTCCATCCCAACCTATAATACCATACATAAATATAGATTGAAATAATGCTAAATAAATTATACGTAAACAGTTAATTGACAAAATATTTCTTAGAACAACAAAGTAATAATGTTTTCAGTAATTTATTACAAATATAATGAATATGATTATTCATTTTAAATGATTATCAATAATTATACCTAAGTATTTAACCTCATTAACTTTATTAATAACTGAACAATTGCAATTTATATGGGAACAGTCAAAATTATGCATTTTAATTTTTAGTGTAGCCGAAATTGGTTTATTATCTTTATATACCAATACACAGGCATACTGCATGCTGAAAACCACTTTCTCGATAAAATTGTTAAGAAGTGTATTGTCATGAACATCTCTATTTTCCGTAACCAAGTACTTTCTTTTATACTTCGTGCAAACAGGGAGAAAATGGAACCTAGTTGTCCATAGTTTCAAGCAAGCAGATCAAGACTTCTGAAATTACTCATGACTATTCGAAGAACTGACATCAAATGTGATATCAATCCATGCGGAAGTTGGCTCCATCTTCACTGCGGATGTGGAGAGATGCTTCGGAGTTCAAATGAGACATATTACAGTAGGCCTACATGTTTATCTTGTCGTCACTGAATTAGTGACATTTCCTTTCAGTGTAATAATCGTCCTTTGAGCTCAGATCGGTAACGCTACCCATATTATCCGTGTCTACGTCACCAACACAGACATAACACTATTGTCGCCAAGTAACGACCGTCTGTTCCAAGAACAAAACATAATATCTCAATGCACAGTCTCATAACGCGATATATTCATAGATCAGTATTTCCTGTGATTCATATTGTAATCTACTGTAACATCAGTTCGCTACTTCAAGATGTACAGCATCACACCACGTGTCATTAAGGTTGTGCAAACGACATTTTATATCACCACCACCACCATCACTTTTTTTTACATGAAACGTTCATGCTCGAATTCAGATGAATAAAATGTTATCAAAGTTTCAATATCTGACGTCACTTAGTAGCAGATCAAACTCTTGCATTGATAAGGTGTTTGCTAGACTAGACGGCAGTTTGGAAGGCGGTCGGCAGCTATATTCCGTGGCACTACAGCCCGTGAAGGGCCTAGACCAACCAGCCGGCTGCTGGCCTCACGCCCACATGTCGAAGCAGAGGTGGACGATCATCCAACCAGAATGGAGGTATCGTGTGGTTAGCACGATGATCCCCCCCAGCCGTTATAGCTGGCATTCGCAACCGGATTTCGCTACCTATCGTAGCTCCCCAAGTGCATCACGATGCTGGGTGGGCACCGGTCCCATACACTGGCCGAAATTTCATGAGAAAATTTCTTCCCTCATGAGGACTCGAACCAGCGCGCATTCCGTAACGCGAGTCCTAGGCAGGATGCCTTAGACCGCGACGCCACGGCGCGGGACGGTCGGCTGCTATATGCGCCGTAGCATTTCTGGTATGTGACGTCACAAGCTTGTACAGTAGAACCAATCGGAATCAGTCTGTAACAAGTACTTCCCGAGTTCGTTTGTCCACGTGTGAGTGTTTCAGTACATTGAATGAGTAAAACTAACATTTGCTGTGTGTGTGTAAGATAAATAAATGAAAGAAGAGACTGTAAAAAGATAAGTATTACACAGGCAGGCGAGAAAAATAGTGTTTAAGGTGTATAATTATTTTAAAAACGTTGACGAGCAGAACGCTGCCGGCCATCTTGATGCTAGCTGCAACGTTGCCAACATGCAAGAAACGACTGCAGAAGCATGTGGTGTGGGATTGAGAACCGTGTAAATAATATTATTAGTGAAGGAAAGAGGATTTGTTTGGTGTCATGCTTACAGTAATCAACGGCTAAGATCATTATTGTCTTTTGATAATTTAAATTCTCTCCTGCCTTATTTGTATTGCACGTGCTCGTGAAGTACGATGTGGCTGCCTCGCTTTCTCTATCTGTCTCTCGCGACGCAAACGCTAGCAGACTACCGCCTTCCGAATTGCCGTCGACTCTAGACGGACAGACTTACTTTCTTGCGTGAATTACATTTCTTATTTCTCTTATTACAGACCCATACTAACGGCCCTCCAACAAACCAATTCATATGAAACACAGTAATTCCATTGTAAATACTAATACATATGTTATGCATTCAATAAAGGAAAAATTATCATTAAATTGCATTAAATTTATATCACTCTGAATCATATCGTCGTTGTTCCGGTAATAACTCCTATGTGACACATTTATCGATTTTCAGATTTTTGCTCTATTAAATAGCTTAAATACTGATACAGAAAATAATAAAATCTCCTATATGTAATTATACAGGGTGAGGAAAGGTAAAAAAATTTAGGATACGATATCTTAGGCCATTTTGAGTGAAAAAGTTCATATAAACATAGGTCCGTTTTCGAACGATGGCGGAGCTAGATGCAATTTTTTGGTAAAACGTCTCGCCCCAATGCGAATCAGACGTTACCATATGCTGCTGACGTGAAACAAGATCACCGATGAATGACGTAACATTGGAATCTGCATTGTGAACGATGTAGATAAGAGAAGAGAAACAAACCGGGTGGTGGGGCATTAAAAATGTCACAACAAATACGCT
Organism: Periplaneta americana; assembly: GCA_025594305.2. Classification (NCBI taxonomy): domain Eukaryota; kingdom Metazoa; phylum Arthropoda; class Insecta; order Blattodea; family Blattidae; genus Periplaneta; species Periplaneta americana. Next base: position 52,852,011 of record JAJSOF020000015.1, read on the forward strand.
ATCACTTATCGGTTCACAGCAGTTCAGCCAGCTACCTACAGTACAGTAGTTATACAGGTAGTTTTTCAAAATGCCTTATACATTTCTGACTGCAGAATACGCCGATAATGTGTATGCTTATGGTTTGTGCGTTGTAAGTTTCTTGCGTGCCGTCGCAGAATATGAACGACGCTTTCCGAACAGAAGGGTGCCATATCGAAGAGTATTTACTGTCTATAGGGTTGGATGAAAGACTTGGTGTAGCAAAGGAACGGGAAAACGAGAGAGGCGCTAATCGACCTATTTTGGATGCGGTATAAAGACAGCCACGTGCAACTCTCCCGAACGATGAGCTCGATTCACCTACGAGCGCAACAGTGCATTGAAGCAGAAGGAGGTGCCTTTGAAAATGTGCGAAAACAATCGACCCCGACTTCTAGAATATTAGGTATGTATGCATACGTGAATATAAACTTTAAATTTGTCCGTTAACTGTCTCTAAATGCGAGTTAGTACAATGGAATCTCAGAAGTTTTTGTGAAATCAAAGAGCCATATCTCCGTAACCATTCGAAATCGGACCTATATCTATATGAACTTTTTCATTCAGAATGACTTCAGAATTCACATCCTGAATTTTTTACCTTTCCTCGCGAATCACTCTGTATTTCCTTGTTTCGAAAATGTAAGAATTCACAGTCTCCTATGAACGGCTGCCATAGGATGAATAAATGTGTTTTTTCTTCCTACTGAAAAATTTAATATTTCGCACATAGGAGTTATTGCAGGAACAACGACGATATTCATAATCCCTAAAATACAAATTTCTTAAATGTGTGAATATTGCAATAATATCCAACCGTGAGCATATCTTGAATCTCTTGTCTCTTTTTAATAAAAGGTTCATAGACAATCCACTGCATCTCCTATTTTTACGTGTTCATTCACGGCGCACTTTATTAGACTAATAGAGTGCGCCATGTTCTTTCCATCTCAATATACAGTGAAATAATCCTGCAGATTGAAAGGGACGATAGGGTACACTAAAAGAATAGAAAACCTGCATTACGTTTTCTGATTAAATGCACGGTTAATTTGAAAATGAAGTTGGAAGTTTCAGCAGTCCGACACATTGTTCTTTCTTTTCGTAATACAGATATAACATATCAACGAACTCACGTCTGTCTCTCTACGTGAAATACCTACTACCTCCCTCTCTGACTACAACGTTGCAATCTGGTTGGATCGTGTTTCTTTTTACCGAACTAAATCGCTGTGAAGTGTTTACTACAACGCTTTTGTATACATTTTATTATGTAGTATATCTTAGGTCGAAATTAAAATAAAGGAAAAGATATACAGAATGAAATTTTGTTCATGATGTAGTGAGGTAAAGAGAGACAGACAGGCAGACAGACAGACCGAGAGTATACGTGTGTGATAGAAAAAAAATACTGACTTTTGCTTAGGAAATTTATGTCAGATTTATTACCAACAATACGGTGTTTATAAATATTGTTTCGCTGATGTATATTCCGGGTTAAGTTGCTTCATGTCATAACTCTTTTCATAATGTATCTTTGTTTTGAATGTACTTACATCACAGAAGGATACCGAGCCTGACTCGAGATCACCCACACGTACGAGCAATAGTGAGTCGGCGGCGAGCCGAGCACCTGGCGAGCCCAACCAGATTCGATCGAGCCCAACCAGATTCGATCGAGCCCGGCTCGTGGCGTCCCACACACGGACGGATTTGGCTCACTGGAACCCGAGCCGAGCCGGGCTCGCGAGCCAGACTCGCACGTGTATGGGCCCCTTTAACAGGAAGGCGTAAAAAATGGAATATTGGAAAATACTAGGTTTGCAGTGAAGGATCTTCCCTGGGTCAGAAAACTATGAATTAATTAATTAATTGATAATTAAAACGTACTTGGATAGTAATATGAAAACCTTTCTATGTTAGGACTCTAATGGCCTGGTTTATCATGTGAGAAGGATAGAACTTCATATCTTCTGCAGGAGGCCATTGCTCTGTAAAGATTTTTGGCTATCTTTAATATAATTATTTATAGCAAAGCATTCCTGTGTTGTAAACGTAACAGGTAAGGCACTCGGCTAAAAGCTTTACGTAAAAATGATGGTCATGAGTTAGAATCTCGATTACTGTCCATTGTCAGTGTGATGTTCTATCGCAGTCATGTCAATTGATGCCCATAGGTGCAAGCGCGCGCTTTAGAGCTCAGGAAAGCCTGAGCGCTTTACAGCGGAAAGGAAAGAGACGGACGAAAGAGGTAGTATATGCCACTTGATCGAGCTATATACAGGGATGGCCAGCGCTGATTCAATAGATAAAGGGAAGATAACTTATTAAAACTGTATCCATGTTAATTTTTAGATTTGTCTGAGAAGTATAACTGCATTATAAGAATGTAAGTTTTAATTTTAATGCTCATTTTCACAAGTTTGTTCTTTTTATTCAAAAGGAATTCTCAAATTTTTTATAGAAAATTCAAATTTTCAGATATGAAACTATTTATTTAGTAGCCTTAAAGGTACTGAAACAATGTTTTCGTAAATCTAATATACCGTAAATACGTATTACTGAAGATAGTGTATTACAAATTTTGAAAATATTCGCGTGGAAAATGTTTGTAAGGAAATGAATTAACAAAGCAACTACTGTTACATCATGAGCAAAAGATATGTGTTCATGTGTTGTAAAAATGTAAGCTCTATAGCTTCCTCAGGTTTCGAGAAAATAATTTAATATTCTGATGATAGGAAGTTGCTCACCAATATCACCTTAAAAGCATAATGCGATAAGAGTTTTGTTATGGCATATTAATTACAATTAAAATATATACAGTACTTAGGTAACTTTGCTTTGTAGGACTATAATATTGTTTTGATTAGTTCATTGATTACTTTCATAAGGCTAAAGATACAATGAATATTAATTTCAACTTATCATGTCATACTCAATCCTTTTTTTTGGGGGGGTATAATTTTCTTTATGAATGATGTGTTTCATCCACTTAGTACAGTATAGTTGTACTACTATGGAATTTATGTGAATATTCCTTTTTAACTCTTAATTATGTTATTAACGTTTAAAACACAACTGCAATATTAAGAAATTGGTGTTAGTACTTTTGTTTTACAGACAATATAGATAATATCAAACAGAAAGAAGCCATATAAAAATAATGACATAAAATTTCACGTTCCGTTTGAAGTTTGTGCACCACTGTTTTCTTAATCCATCAGGTTGTTCATTCCTCTTTCCATACCTAGCGCTTGATGCCCGCGCACGACGTCAAGGTAAGAAAAATGAGCTTGCTTTGACATCACTGTTCTATCGTCTTAGCAAGTACTGCACCATGTTACGAGAGTTTCTTCATGTATCTGTATAATATCATATCGAATTGAAAACGACGTCCACAGAATAAACCCAAGATGAACCCGACAGAGGTAAAAAAAACTTGCAGTTACGTACATTTAAAAGAGGAGAAAGTAAATGAATAATTATTGTTTAAATATACATTATGTGTTTATTGTTCCTTTCTTAGTTTATCTACTAAACACGATACTACAGAGTTTATTCTGGAAGCAAAGCATTGCATAATTGTACAGGTATTAAATTTTACTTACAGTGTTTAACATTGTATTGCTTAAAGAGGATAAAAATGGACACATTTCAATGTTACGTCAAAGCTATGAGTATAATAATTTCCCGGAACTCGAGGCGAGTGGGATCAATGGGTGTTTGCGTAGAATATATCTCGTGCCGATGCCGCTCAGACGTGCGCGCTATAAATGAAGCTCGTATTGCAAATCCTACTGATCTCAGTGTGCTGTAAATCCCAAAGAGACATCAACACGTACAACTGTGACAAGTCAATATAGCGACTGATCATAATGTACGATCGAGCTTTATCACTGTATGGATAGGTACTGAATTTTAACCTTGCTCCCCCCAGCCTGCTGGTAACACGGTGAATAAACCAATATGCAGCATAAAGGGAGTATTAACTGGCCAGCATTTTTCGCTGAATTGGAAGACCTGAGGCTCAGCAGAAGCTTCATCTGGCTCTATATAAAAAAAACACAACTTATCGTAAATCTAAATTTATATACAGATGCACATGCAGACGCATATAATCGTACATACAAATACTTTCACTGATCAGAAAGTATCCACCTTACAGACAAAAAAGACTAGGGTAAACTAGGTAGTTATTGACCAGTATACGGTGATTGACCGCTTCCTTTTTCAAGTATATTGTGAATAAACCACGATCGTGATTTCACTTTTTGCTGCATATACCTCTAGTAGCAACCCTTATTTGTGGTTAGTTGTCGCTGTTCATCCCACTGAGTTAGTGTCTGTTGTCTGAGAGGACTGAAATCGATTGGAAATGCAACTGAACCTAAACAAGTGTAAGTAACTAGAGAAATAAGAATAATGCATCCAATAATTTATTTATTCTGCAAAGGATACATAAATTCTGGTGCTCGTTTTTACACTCACAGTGTGAGAAAAGGTATAAGGTTTCCGTCCACAGAATATTATTTTGTTAAAGTTTTTATATGACATAAAAATGCCCCGTGGTCAATCACTATAAAGTGAATGGCCGCAAACTACAGTGATTTGTCGTTCATAAATTATTTGTTAGAATAATGACCAATTTGCTCAATTCTATATATGTTATCGGTTAAATGATGGGGATTTTTACAGGACTGATACTATATTATAATGCCTAAGCCAGGTAAAGTGCATTATACAGGGAAGCTTTACGAAACGCTACAGAACCTGTCCACAGTGGATTTGATTTAAATGAAGCTGCCAAGAAGTTTGGTGTCCTAAAAGCAACCTTAGCGTCCAGAAGCAAATATCCCGTTGAAGGAAAAGTGTTCTTTGGTCCTCGTCCAGTGCTGAGTGAAGCCATTTGTAATAACATCAGAGAAATGACACACACTTGCTTCTGATAAGGCACAAAAGAAAAATGGAAGAAGAGGCAAGAGAAGGAAGGAAGCGAATAAGAAATGAAAGAAAAGGCAGCGAGAAGAGTTCTTTTCTTATTTTTTTAACTTGGTTATTTAACGACACTGTATCAACTATGAGGTTATTTAGCGTCGATGGGATTGATGGTAGCGAGATGGTATTTGGCGAGATGAGGCCGAGGATTCGTCATAGATTACCTGAAATTTGCCTTACGGTTGGGCAAAACCTCGGAAAAACCCAACCAGGTAATCAGCCCAAGCTGGAATTGAACCCGCGCTCGAACGAAACTTCGGATCGGCAGGCAAACACCTTTGCCGACAGAGCTACGCCGGTGGCGAATAGTTCTTAATGAGAAAGATCAGAAGAAGAGAAACGAAACAGACAAGAAAAAAGTGAAAATTGTGAAAATGTGTTGTTCAATCACTAATAAATGAGTATTCAATAACTGTGCAGTAGACGGTCAATCACTAATAAGCGTGTGGTCAATAACTGTGCAGTAGACGGTCAATCACTAATAAGCGTGTGGTCAATAACTGTGCAGTAGACGGTCAATAACTGTAAAAGTGGACTTGTTGTGTTTATTTAATTTATCTTTGCATTAAAATTTTATTTTTTCTTTTGTTTATTGATTTTGATTTGTTTCTGAATCTTCACTTGACCCAATGCCTTTAAAATTATCTCAATAAGATACCACTGTTTTCCGCTATTTCATTGTTTTATTATTCATTAGCTTAAGTGGTCAATCACTATACAGTTTACTCTACCTTACAAAACTTCAGATTCTAATTCCCTTCGAAGTAGGGTGACTGCACCATTAGACAGCCTGTTAACAGTACTGTAATACACTAGAGTAGTTTCTGATAAGAAACCCATTTAACATTATTTCCTTTATTAATCACCATTACAAACAAATAGTCTAGTTTTGAAATTTCACATAACATAACAATATAACTACACTTTTTGGACTAAAAATAATACATTTTCCTAGTAGTAACAAATTCTCCAGTATTTGGCCACATAAATCCAGTGTCCAGCCAGTTTGAAACCAGTACTCAGCTTCTAAACCAAATTTAGGTTAAATTCAATTTTACTGTTAGAATATGATAAAATAAACATTATACATGTATACTTTCATTATAGAGTATTGCAAAAAAAAATTAGAAGGAATGACAGAAGGCATTTCTGAGGTAGACACTATTGAAACAATATTCCTTTTACAAAAAAAAATCAGCAAAATATAATATAAATTTAGCTTCCCTTAAGAAAAGGCTGCCAGATTTGACAAAGCGTATTACATATAATTTGGAAACACACTTAAAAGGTAAAATGATATACATTTGAAACGCTTAGGAAATCGAATATACAAAATGTCAGAAAAATTTACACCTAAGTAGCGTTTGTGCTCATTTACAGTTACGAAAAGGGGGGGGGGTATCATCAGATAGGTTAGAATGATTGGAATGCCATATACCGCGAGAAAAATAATAGTACGGATTTATTGGCATTGATATCTAAACCAATGAACAGCCATCGGTTAAGATAACTTGAAATTTCCATTATCACTCCCATACAAATGATTTCTCAATATCTGAACCGATCCTTTGAGGGCACTAATGGCTATTTCCTTCACAATGTTGTGTGTTAGGCCCAGTTGACAGTGAAATTCTTTACTCTCTGCAATATCATATGGCAATTCATTAAGCTCAGTATATTTGAAATGAAACCAGTTTGAACAATTATCACACCCAATATTTTTCAAATCTTCATCTTCAACGTCACTAATAACTTCATCATTACAAGCAGTACACAGTTGTCTTAAATAATTGTCCTCTTCCTGAGATTCATCATCTGGATCAGCATTTGCATCTGAGATGAATGTAGATTTCCTTTCTTTGTCTTTGCTATTTTTCATAAGAGATTTTCGATTCTCCCTCTCCTCTTTTCTCTGTTGTTTTAATTTTGTTTCCTCGATTTTGGTCAAGTTCTTTTTATGGAAGAACTCACGTCATGCTGCTGATTAAATAGTACATGGAACTCTCTCTTTAACATGTCGTTCCTTTTTTTGTATTTGATAAGGGACCTGGCCAGAACAGATGCTCTTCAAAATGTTGTCCCTCTTGCAATGTCCCTTACCAATGTTTAAATTATTTTGCCGAATCTCAAGCAAAGCTTCCACTAACGCCCTCTCTTCATATTGGTGAATCGGTCGTTTCACCCTTTTAGTCGAAAACATTTTTATTTATAGGCCTATCTGTAAAATGTATATTTAGGGAGCAAGTTGTAGGTAACTTCTCATGAGTTCTACACTATTATTATTACATTATTTTATTTAGATTTTAATATTTGAGATGGTGGCTGACTATAGGTTAATCAAGATACCAATAGTCAGCCTATGTGTCTTACTAGGCTGACTACTGGGTTTTATGTATTTAAACCAAAATACCATGGTCTGACATTAAAGGCCAGGCTTTAAGCTTGCAGATGATAGAAAATGATCTTTAAACTCAGTGTGAGCCATAGTTCCAGTAGTCAGCCGCCTAGGCTGACTACTGGCTTCTCTATCTTACTGAAGTCTCCTATAGTCAGCTCCATTGAAATACTTAATTTAATACTTTTAAAACACAAATTCAGTGCTCATTAACTATTCTAGAATATTTCAAGTCATTCAATCACTGCTTTAAGTGGCTATGACTTATAATAACGAAATACTGACCTTATAAAAATGACACTGCACGTTGTTCAACGCACAAGAATATCACACAACAACAACATGATGCTCTCCACAACATGTTTAGGGGCTAACTATTGCTTTATATTTCTCACATCAGAGGTTACTAGAGGTTCGAGGGCAGGACAAAGAATGGCAGAGTACTGGTGAGCCAACAGAATATGTACATATTCTTTGATGTACTTATTTTTTCCATAATTATGCCAAGATGGCTGACTACTGGGAGGTGGCTGACAATAGGGTGAACTACCCTAGATTCTTTTACTTTCATTAGCTTGTCACAGCAGTCCTTTCATTGTCTGAAGAAGTTTCAAAATAATTTTTGACTTCGATAGTCTGTTCTTCGCCGCACTGTTCTCGATCTCGGTCTTCAAACGTCTAACCTTTCAACGGCATATTTACTCTATAGAGCAACCAGAAGCCGTAGGGAGTCATTTCTGGAGGGCAGGGACCCGCCAGAACTATAGGATTTCATATTTGGCCAAACATTTCTAAATAAAATGTGTTGAATTGGAGGTCTCATTTCCATGAGGGAGTTGCACGAGTCATAACGTTATGGCAATATCAAGCTCCGGAACAAAAAAGAAAACCCTCATCAAACCTTGTATCAAAGTGTGCAACAATCTCCCCTTATCAGTTACTCCCCCTCTCTTTCACATCAATACTAAGCAAATTCTCTTCACACTTCAGAGTAAATAAATTAGTAATGTCAATATTGTGTACTCTGTTCTAGGCTTACGACTACTTGTAGATCTTCATGAACCTCCGTCTAGTGTTAGGTAGTCTTGGTTGAAGTTTTCTTCTTTGCTTTTATAAGTTCCTTCTTGTTAGGTTTATATCCCTGGTCGTTATTTTCTCGCTTATTTCTTGTGAGGCTGAGCAGATTTCTCTCCTGATTAATTTTGAAAGTCTGTCGAACAAGTCTTCTTTACTGGCTTTGTGTTTCGCGGCATTTGTAACCATCTGACGGTGTACAATTACAACTTTTTCACGGTTGTGATTTCTTCCTGTATTTAAAAGAATGTCACCTTCAACAGTTATCACTATTTTGGCATTACACATTTTCACTATGCACCTCAATTTCTGCTCTTCTTTGCCCTTGCAATATTTCCTGTATTTATATCCATCAAATACAGTTAAATCCTTCCCCTTTCCCTTTGACTGTACATTTTAATCACGTTGCTTGTTGTTGCTGCAGACCGAGGTACGTACAAAATGAACAGTGCGCCAGCCAGTGTTGCCAACTCAGAATTCCATTTACCGCTGCACAAGCTTAAAAAAAACCGCTAAACTGTAGTTGAAAAACTCCAGATTTTTCTTAACACATCACTTCCAAATTTGAAATACAAACTATACAGTTTTAGGAACTGGAGATTGTTATAAAAAATGTGCCTAAATTATGGAAAGTGTGTATCACTTCGTAGGCTCTATGTTCTATGTAAAATCATATGGACAACTAAATTTAAATATTTTGCATTCAGTATCACCTTATACCATTTACATAGAGCTTGCCAACTATCACCGGCAACTTCTTCCAACCAATCTTTTAACACAGTATGTTTTTTTCCACATATCTCTAAACTTTTGTACGTATGGAGTTTTACACGGCATATTTCTTCAAACCTGAATGAAGTAGATCAAGAATAATATACTGGACACTTCGGAAACAATCACATTCATAATCACACCAAGTCGATTCGAAAATCTGATTTCACACTGAGCTGGAGACATGCCTCCCAACAATGAGTGGTTTTAAGTTTTAAGTATGTCTGTGTTACATAAACTACAATGCGGAATGATAAATTAAATAATATATAATATAAGACGACATTAAGATATATATGGATCATGTGAAGAGACAAAGAGGAAGGCAGAAAGTAGGAAAGACTGGAGAATGCTGGGCTTGCAGTGAAAGACCTGCCCATGGGCAGAACACTATGAATGAATGAATGAATAAATCATAATATAAGTTATCATAAATGAAAATAATTCAGTTCATTATCTACTCTCTATGATTAAACATATCAATTCATTTACAAAAACAAAAGCATACATTATTAGACTAAGGGTGCTATTCTTAGATATTTCGCAGCAAGCGCTACGAGCGTACTGAGCTAGCCCCGGCTATCCACTGGTTACTTGTACAGAATTCAAATCATATCCTATCGCTAACACTGGTTTATGAATACGAAAAACGCTGATCATCCACCGGAAGCCCGCGCTAAAAATGTCTATGAATACTGCCCTAAGAGTTTAACGACTGTGGCATACCTTATTTGTACTACAAAACAATGGATGAGGTAGGAAATGGACATGGTTGTATGAAATCGAGTTAACATAAAACATTGATATATTTTTATACTCACACAATGAAAAATTGTGATAATACCATATTAATCTCTGGTTTATGATTAACTAATATCACAGTTCACAAAGTGCAGTCGTAGAGAACGGTTGTGTAGTAAGCAGCATATACAAGTAGGTTAGCGTGTGAAGAAGGTATGGGCGACGACCTAAATTCTTACAGGGCGCGAATCGGGTGCTTCAATGCAGGGCAGTGTTGCAGATGTTCAAAAGGTGAAAATGCAATAGTGTCTGATAGCATCAACATATTTGTGGCCGCAGCTGTTTTATCAGTTCTACTGATTATTGGAAATGTGGAGTTAAACCCTGGTCCTGGAGATACAGAAGGAAGAGTCTACAGTGATGAAGTGTTTCAAAGAGAATGGATAAACTATATGAAAGAAACGAGAGAAGACAGACTAAAGGCAAGTTTTCTACTAAACAAAGTAGCAAGTGATATAGATACATTAGTAAACAGATACACTGAAGTGGAAAAGAAGTTAAAGGAGGTTATCCAAGAGCAGGTGGTGTTAAAATCGATAGTTAAAAAATGGGAAAATGACAGTAGAATTAATAACATTGTAATTTATGGTGTTGAAGAGCGCAATCATGAAAAAGGAATTGATACTGGTTTCGTAGTGTTAAAATTATTAACTAAGTATTTCAGTCTAAACTTGGACATAAGTGCGATTAATAACGCGTATAGAGTCGGTAACGGAAAAAAAGACCAATTATTGTGAAATTGAACAGTTACTTTATCAAAGAGCACATCATTGCCAATACGCGTCAACTCAAAGGCACAAATATATTCATAGAAAATGACTTTGCAAAAGAAATTAGAGAGAAAAGAAAGATACTAATTTCAATATTAAAAAGAAGCTCGAGGTAAAGGATTGAGGGCAACTTTAGTAAAAGATAAAATGAAGATAAACGGAAACATAGTTAACGTAGAGGCCTTAAATAATCAATTCACTGAGGATTTATTAAGTTGCTGCAACAACAGAAATAACGAAATAGAGACTTGTGGAAATAGAGCATCATCGACACCACACGTCAAACAGAAGTGCATCACGAAACAGGAAGTCTAGAAGCGTAGAGAGGACTGATAAGAAAAGTAACTCATCAAGCGGGCAGAAGGATTCAGAATTAACAAATAGAAGAATTGATGAGCTTACGGCAGTGAATGATATTAGAGCATACCTAAATAAACTAGACAGCACTGTTTTCACAGATCCCTTTAGAAGAAAGAAGAGTGAAGAAGGAAAACCTTGTATGGAAGAAGAAGCTGGAACCAGTGAAGATGCTGTTTGGGGAGCTGGGACACAGACTGAGAGAACGACCAGTGAGGGTAGTCCGAGGCGCGCAAGTGAAAATACATCAAGGAGAAGCGATTGTGGATCAACCGGCAAAGTCAGCGCAAGTGAAGACCAATTAATAAGAATGCCACATGCCGTTGGTAGTCCGGGGTGCGCGAGAGGAAGTGCTACAATTTGGAGGAGCTGTGCGATACCGACCGATGAAGTAGAAGCAGGGGACGAACAGTTAATAAGAGGTAAAATGACAAATAGAAACTCTAACAGAAATAAAGTAGATTCAATCAAAACTATAGATACTGAACGAAACTACCTACTAAGAGATAGGCATCAGCAAAGATTAAATTTTCCTAAAATCAGAAAAACTTATTATTAATTAAATAAGGTAAGAAGACAGGTTTTGAAAATAAGATAGAATTACGTCAAGGTTTTTTTTTAATAATAAAAAAAATTGAAAATAGAGAACTAAGGTAGTTATTAAGGTATTCCGATAGTTATATTAATTAGTAAAAGTTCAGAAGAAAATTTGACTTTATAAATTGGTTAACTAATATATTTTAATTTCAATAAGAATGCAATTATAATAAATTTATTAGATCATAATAGAAATCATAATAGAAATGAATCGATAATGAGTACATGAGACATAATGATGAAACTAAATTGAGGTTGATTATGTAAGCAATTTGTCAAGCTTGTTTTTAAGCAGGCATGCGGTAGTCTTCGTAGAAGTTACGCAAACGTTTTTGCTGACATGAAAATATTGTAAGAAAGAAAGATTAACCTACATATGAAATGTACCGATTCAGCTATTTCAGGTTCATAACTTACAGTATGTCGACATCTGATCATCTAATTGGAATAATAAATTATTATGTAAAATAAGACCTAAATATTACAATTAGATTTTTGAAAAAGGAGCAAATAATTAAGGTTTAAAGTCTTAAGGATTATCACGATTGGTTTAAACATGCACTAAAACAAGACGTAAGTGCAAGTTTGAACCAATAAAAGTATTGAGATTTGCGATAGATTAATTAGTTTAGGAAATTGTATATTTATTATGTAGAACTACATTTGTATATAGATCTTTTGTTAAATTATTAAGTTTTGTACTTTTGTGAACAATAAAGCTATCTATCTATCTATCTATGATTAACTAATATTGTTGTCCGCAAGTACATATAAAAATAATTATATCATCTTTACAGAAATAAAAAAACTTAAAAATATCGTCTCCCCCTGCTGGAATCATCAAAATACGCCAAATAAATAGCTAGCCGCTGACGGTAAAATTCTGTAGCTGACCATAGTCCTGAAAACACCAGATTTAGCTACAAAACCGCTGACTTGGCAACACTGGCGCCAGCTGTGGAGGAGTGAGTGTGTCGTATAGCTTTGCGCAAAGTAATCAGTGCTGCGCACGCACACGGAAAATAGTACCCGAGCTATCACAGTAGGGGAGGGGAAAACGGTGGGGGTAGTTGTTATTGTTGTGACAGCTAAGTATATTTGTGGAGTATGAATATATATTTGCGGAGCTTGATAACATCGTAACGTTACCTTTTCCTCTGCTGTTCCTCGTCGCCTGTGATATTTTGTTCCTCACAAGAGACCATACGATGACACTTTCTGAATGCACAAGTTATTTCAAAGCGCGCAAGTCTGGCTGCACGGAATCACTTGTGTAGGTAAGCTCCACCTGTAGGCATTTCCTACAAAGTGAGTATTTTTAGATTTTATGATTTTCGAAGTTTTTGTTGGTAAATAGGTAATTTTGTTTATGTGTTTAATATACTCTGTTACTTAATGTGAAGGAAATGACAATTTTTCTGATAATGTTGTTTAATCAAATGCACGAAGACAAGTTGGAACATCATAATTGATCCCAATAAGACATTACTCATGAGGCCAATAAGCCGGGAGATAATAGGGTATTGTGGCCAGTTCTTTTCCCCCTCCATTGCATACATCACTGACAAGTAAAATATTACGTTAATCAGACTAAGCTCTATAAAAACAATTATTGTTCTAGAATAACTCTTCTCGGGTTCTCAGCCAGGTGAGTTCGAGATTTGCTTCCAAGCTTTCGACGGCTAGCTCTGCCATCTTCTTCACTTCATTCCCTGAAGAATATTTCTGATTAAGTTCGCTATCAGGAACTAGATGATACATGATAGTAATGAATTTCTTGATAATTTTCATCAATGAATGACAGAAGAATCGGCCTAAATAAATATAAATTCCATAAATAAAGCTTCTGGCACAAAATTCAGCATTTGTAATTAAGTCATCATCGGCTACGAGGGTGCACTACATTCAGAAATAGTTTATAGTCTCGCACAAAGTGATGCAAAAGTATCTGCAATGGCCAAAAGTGCAAAACGCTGGAATTGTTCCGAAGTAGACGACAAAATTGAATACAGAAAATAGAAACGCCAAATCTAATTGCTCGTAAAGGATCGTGTAATATTCCAAAACTCTGCTGTGTTGAATATCTTTATAAGAATTGTTACAGGACAATTTATTGTTTTTTTGTATCTTAATATGTGCTTTATTGAGTACGTTTTTTGTGAAAACATCATAAAATGCTATGAAACACAAAATAAAAAGTGGGAGTGGGGAAAAATTGTAATAAACTTAATAATAAGGATTAAATATGTTAAAACGCTAACTTAATATTAGAACAGAATTTAAAGTTAGGACTATAACATTATTAATTTAATTTATATATTGTAACATTAAGGAATATAGATAGTTTCAGTAAAAAAAAAAAATAAAAATCTGTCACAAAGTACGCCGTTTTACGGTAATTATCTTTGTCATAAAGTCTGAGTACAGGTTGTCACGTTCCTGCATGTCTATGGCTAACTGGTGGCCATTTTTATCTGTCACGTATCAGAGAGTTTTGGGACAGAATTTGTACAGTATATTAATCAGAATCGCCTGCAGAAAAACAAATTAAGTCCCTAATTCATTTTCAATCTCCTTAATCCTAACCTGGCAATCTTCCATGAATTGCCCACTTTCTCGATCATTTCATGACCCCTGCAGATTGTAAAAAGTTTCGTCGCCCTCAATTGACGTCGAAATGACAAGGTCACATTTAATTTTTCATTTGTATCTATAGAAACATCACTTGAAAGTTTACCCAAATTTCTAAGTGGTCTCTACAGTGTGTAAGGTATATACCTGCCATTATTTTATTTTAGTAGGTTATTTTACGACGCTTTATCAACATCTGAGGTTATTTAGCGTCTGAATGAGATGAAGGTGATAATGCCGGTGAAATGAGTCCGGGGTCCAACACCGAAAGTTACCCAGCATTTGCTCATATTGGATTGAGGGAAAACCCCGGAAAAAACCTCAACCAGGTAACTTGCCCCTACCGGGAATCGAACCCGGGCCACCTGGTTTCGCGGCCAGACGCGCTGACCGTTACTCCACATGTGTGGACCTGCCATTATTTTAACTGATGATTATTCATGTCATAAGGAAGAAAAATTGTCCTCACAATTGTTTTCTAATTGCAATATTTAACGAATTATTAAATTATTTACAATATGCAACGTTTGACGACGTTGCTGGATGGGAAGAGGGGGTTTACAGGTAGGCTATACGGTACAGCTGAAGCGGGGCAGACATACCGGTACAAAACAGATGCTCTGTTCTAATGCAGGGCCGGACCAGGTCAGCTGTTGTTTACATAAAACGCGCGGCAAATACAAACTTTCGATCTCAGTAATAGAAT
>JAJSOF020000015.1:52867231-52905505 GCA_025594305.2 Periplaneta americana
AATCTTTACAATGTTGCCACAAAGTTTCAGACATTAAAGGCTGAACAAATGACATAGCCTAAGAGCGTATAGAATAGACATTGAGTAGCAATGCTTCAAATGACTGACACGTGGAAACTATTACAGAAACATTAAACCTATAATATCGCCGATATTAAAGCACGAAATCATATACAAAGTAACAGCCAGCAATATATTCAAAAGTTACATTAAGCTGCGGATTTTTAGGCACTAAAAACAGTTGAAATAGGCAGGCAAAATAGGCATTCAAAATTCTAAAATTGGCATTTAAAAAGGCACTAACAAATTTCTAATTCTCAACGGCTAACACGACTATGGCGTAGCATTATACACTACTTTCTATAGTAATGTTATTATAGCAGTGAATAATTAAATACTCGTCCAAATGTTGTAATGAGAACTGATGTCTATTGTCTGTAAGAATGTTCTTAAATTGGGAGAAACTCCTTCCACTTCACATGAAATGATGGGCATTAACTTCAGGGATCCAATCCCAGCTGAGGACCAAACCAGTGGGAACGCAGTAATGTCAATGTATTTTCCAATCAGTGCTTCTGATGACTTTTGCTTTGGCATATCTCCAAGGTATACTTCACGTATTACAGCAGAAAACTCAACTCCATACTCAATTCACGAACTCACAAAACGGATACACAGTTTAAAACAACTACCCTAGTCAACTACCACAATGATTCATGCGGCTTTGAAATACATTTTTTCTTATTGGTTGATTTTATATTATTCGATTTCTCCGCGCTCTGCTGGCAGTAAAACGTAACACAGAATCATTGATAGTTCTATATCACTTCCTCTGCTAGATAAAAAAGAAATAAATTACAGATTCAAAAATATCGATAGAATGGTCAGTAAAGTCAAGTATAATATATAATACGGTTAATTAGGCAACTTTTAGGCATTTATAAGTAAATAGACATTTACTAGTGAAATAGGCAATTATAGGCACTATAGAATTCGCATATAATACAATATCTTAAAATGTATATGTAACCTAAAATCTTCCGCCTCCAGGTTAAGGATTAAATAGGCATATAGGCATAAATCCGTAGCTTAGTTACAATTTAACAGATTTTGCCTTGGTTAACGACTTTCGTGTCTTTCATTGTGGAAATTAATATGTGTTTACATGAACATATGTTTTTCGCAAATCTTCCTCTTAGTATAAAAAAAGTCGTGATTTTATAATAATAATAATAATAATAATAATAATAATAATAATAATAATAATAATAATAATAATAATAATAATAAAATCCGTGGCGCTACAGTCCTTAAAAGCCCAAACCAACTACGACAAGAAACATGACAAACACCACGACAAGGATTACGATAAAAACCATGACATGGACCACGACAAGGATTACGACAAGGACTAGAGCCACGAAAAGGACTATTAGAAAGACAACAAGGACAACGATGAGGACCACAACAAATATATCAACGACCTTCATATGGACCACGAAAAGGACAAAGATATGAACGACAAAGACCACAATAAGATCACGACATGAACCATGGTAAGGAAAACGATAAGGATTACAACATGGACCGCGACAAGAGCACGATAAGGACTACGATAGAGACCACTGTAAGGCTCACGACTTGAAACGACAAGCTTCAAAATAAAAGTCTCAATAAGGACCTTTAATATGGACCACTATAAGGATTACGTCATGACCACGATAAGGTTCACGACAAGAAGAATGATAAGGATCACAACATGGGCCACGATAAGGATCACGACAAGGACCAGGATAATGATCACGGAACCGCGACAAGTACTATAACAAGGATCACGATAAAGGACTCAACATGAGCCACGATAAGGATCACAGATATGGACCACGATTAACACCACGACAAAGATCACGATAATAATCACTACATGGACAACGACAACAAAACAAGGATCTCGGTAGGAAATACGACATGGACCACGATTAGACCATAAAACAAGAAATACCACTATAAAAACCATGACAAGGACAACAAGTGGAAAAATAAAGAACATGACAATGGCAACAAGCATTATGATATGGACCATGGAGAAAACAACGTACCGCTCTAACTGTTGCGATAAAGACAAAGATCACGATAAGGAACACGAAATGGACCATGATGAGCACCCTGACAAGGATCACTGAGGATTACGACGTGAGAATGATAAGTATAATTCGCGCCAGGGATTTTGGCAGATGGATTTTCTTAATGTGAACTGGAGAGCGAGTTCCTCACCGCTGCAAAATCGGTTGTTATCTCTGTCGCAGTGGAATGGGTAGGACATAAGAGTAAACATGCACGCCTGAGTATTTGTGCACTCTGGACAGACACCTCCAAAACTAAACAAATATTACAGTAGTCTATATGTGTCTTTGGTATTCCCAAGAAACTAGTTCGATTAATTAAAATGTGTCTCAATGAAACTTACAGCAGAGTGCGTATAGGCCAGTTTCTATCTTATGCTTTTCCAATTCACTGCGGGCTAAAGCAAGGAGATGCACTATCACCTTTACTTTTAACTTCGCTCTAGAATACGCCATTAGGAACGTTCAGGATAACAGAGAGGGTTTGCAATTGAACGGGTTACATCAGCTTCTTGTCTATGCGGATGACGTGAATATGTTAGGAAAAACTCCACAAACGATTAGGAAAACACGGGAATTTTACTTGAAGCAAGTAAAGCGATAGGTTTGGAAGTAAATCCCGAAAAGACAAAGTATATGATTATGTCTCGTAGCCAGAATATTGTACGAAATGGAACTATAATCTGTTATATATATGGGAATATATATGTATATGGAAATATGTTAACCTTAGTCAATAAATAAGACTGAGTTTTACGAAATACGAACATTAAGAGATGAAAAATGGGAGGCAGTAATGATCAAAATAATTATACTGATTTACTCGTATTTTTTTAACCAGCAGACGTACAGCCTTTAAATTTAAAACAAAGATTCACTCATAAAATTGGATTAGACTATTCATCTCATCTCTCATATTTGTTTCTAAAATCTAGAAGGAAAATAAAAAAATTCAATTTCATGTAGGAGGAGATAAAAAGGAGTTGACGATTTAAAAAATTCACTCAAGTATATTTAACTAGAGACGTAACATTCAAAATGAAGGTTACTCTCTACAATATGGGTTAAACATTCTTAGATTTTTTAAATACCATATAATAAGGTACTGATGAAAAGGCAGAAGGAGTGAGAAATCTCATGTCATCCGATCTCGAAGAAAGTCGATATCTGGGGATATTTGCGATCACAGAATACGGATAAGTTATTATTTTGTCCGACTTTGTCCCTAAAGTGGTGGAGGGACAAAAATGGGTGAAAAATTAAATAAGATATCTTACGAGTTTTCGAGACGAAAATTACGAATAATACAATTTGTGCGAATTCAGTATGGCAGTTTCAGTACTGTGCATTATATTTTAAAAATGAAACATTGGATACCGCAAGTATACATAAACACAGGTAATACATATACAGTATTTAAGGGGTATGTAACACCTTTTGTTAGTAGGCCTATACATTTAGTAAAAGCCAAAGTGTAATTTCTACATATTCTGAATGAATGTTGTGCTGGAATTTAGTATAGTCATCAGCCAATACCTCTAGATTAATAAACAACTTTTTAGAATCCATAAAATACAGCATTTATTGTGAATGGTAATTATATTTTTCAATTGGTGCAATTTGTGCAGGGATTGGTTTCTCCGATATTCTGTATGATTTCGAATATTTTAAAATGCTTTCTTCTGTTCTATTCACAATGTGCGTGTTAAGAAATTATTGCTCTTTTAATATCCATTACAATCCTATTTATTATACTTTTATATAAATCTAACTTCCGCAGCATGCAATTTTACCCAATTCACCAAATTATATTTTGATTAATAAGAAGAATCGTAATTTTACTAACTTGAATTGTCGCACCACCAGTAGAAGATCCCTAGATTATTGCTGGACAAATCTTGTATATTGATCTGGTAAGGGTGGATTATATGTATATGCGCACTGCAATGCTCCTTCCTTTTAATTTAGAAAATGTAGGAGAGGTATTGTAAAATCATTGCGAACGAAAGTCATTTACATGTATTTAAGGTATTCTTTGAGTCGGACTGTACCGTGGTGTGTTTATTAATTAATAATAACGATACGAGAGGCGAGTGTGAACATATAAACAAGGACAGACAGCCTTATCGCAATTCATTCTTGCAGTTCTCACAAAACATTGGCTCGCCTACTGGAAATGTCACTGAGGTCATCTGCCAAAATCGGTGCCTCCGACTATACCACGTATAAGGATCACGTCAAGAACCACGAAAAGACTATGATAAGAACCAACAAAGATTATGAAAGGACCATGAAAGAATCAGGAAAGAGTCGTGACAATGACTGCGTCAAAGATAAAAAGGACCACGGCAAGGACCAAGCAAATACAAGGACCACGATAAAGATGACGATATAGGCCACGAAAAGTACTTTCATAGGGATCACTGTAAGTTACGGACCACTACGATGGTCACAAGGAGGACTATGATAGAGATCACAAGGACCACGATTGCAATAAGAACTATGTATGAGAATGACAAGGACCATAACAAGGACAAAGACAAGGACAACGATAAGACAAAAACAAGGATCACGACATGGGCAATGACGAGCACCATGAGAATGATCATGAAAGAGACCACGACATTGGGTCACGATAAGGATCACAAGAAATAGGATTGCGATAAATATTATGAGATTGACAAGTATCAATATATGACCACGACAATATCTAAGATAGGGACCACAATAAAGATCCCAACATGGACCACGACAAGCACCACGAGAATGATCACGAGAGAGACCACGACATGGGCCACGATAAGGATCACGACAAGAACAAATATAGGGACCAATATTATCATAGGGACAATGACAAAGACAACAAATAACTAATGAGGACATTGACAAAAGCAGCAAGGAAGACGATAAGAACTATTAAATGCCAACAAGGACCACGATAAAGACAACAGAGATCAGATAAGGAACATTTCAAAGACAATAATTACCACGACAAAAACAAAAAAGATCACCATAAGGACTATGACAAGGACCAATATAAGAAATGCGACATCGACAAAGACAAGGACGACAAAATAAAAATTATGATAAGGGCAAAGTTCAAGATAAGGGTCACGACATGAACCACGATAAGAAGCAAGACCACGATAAGGACCAAGACCACTATGAGGACCATAACAAAAGTAACAACTACCACGATAAAGATCACGATAAAGACAACAAGAACGATAAGGTCCACTGAAGTGACAAGGATAATGATAAGAACCACAACAAAGATAATAAGGACCACGATAAGAAACATGACAAAAACAACAGTGACCAGGATAAGGACCGTGGCAAAGAAAACAAGGATCATTATAAGATCTACGGCAACAATCACGATAAGAACCACAAATACTAAGACCGGATCATGACAAGAACAGTGATTCACGTGTTGATACTTAGGTCTATCGTAGTTCATGTCATTCACTTTGATGTAAGTCTTATCGTGGTCTTTATTGTCTTTATCAGATCCCTCATGCTGATCCTAGGAAGATCTCCATAAGTGTGGGACAAGTTTCAATGTTACTTTATGCACAGTAGTTCAAATGTTTACGATATAAAATTATTTAAACTTAGCTAATATTAATTATAATTGTTCACGTAAAAGTACACAATTAATTTAGAACTCCGAGTTCTTTTGCCCTTTCCGTCTCACTTTCTTGCGGATCAGGCATCTGCATCAAAAATACACAAGTAGGGAAAACCTGGCTGACATGTTTCTGTTTTTCAGCTACGCAATTGTAAAGTTTCAGTCAATTACAATGCAATTATAATGAAAATATCATTCGCTCAAGAAGACGACAAAGGATAAACAAAAACTCACTCACCTGATTCTTATGGAAGAGAGATAAGACTCCATTTTCTTGCTGAAATCGAACTCGATTTTCCTGATGCTCTATATCAGCCGTGGCGAAAATGTGACTCGCGAGCACATTGTGACTCGCAATGATAGCTATGCATTTCTCTTGCTTCCTACCTCCCCCAATCCCCAACCTCTCACTCACTGGAGTCAAACTCCATTACATTTGTATTTGTCTCTGACCTGCGAGTGGTGTATCGTCGCAATGTCTCTCTCGAAACCATGTACCTTCTACAAAAATTAAAGTTTCAAGTAGGATGGGAGGACGCATTTTATTATTATTATTATTATTATTATTATTATTATTACTATTATTATTATTATTATTATTATTATTATTATTATTGTTATCTCTGTACGTCGATCCTTTTTCAGCAGATGTACGATTAATGCGGTTAGCTCTTCAATTTGAACTCACAGATTTACAATGTGATGTTAAATAAAAGCTAGCTGTAAGGACTTGACAAATGTTTAACTTTTCAAATCTTTGCCAAAAAATAAATATCCGAAGCTTCGTTCTTTCGCTTGTTCTGTTGAAGCCATGTTCGCTACAACTTACGTTTGCGAAAAATTATTTTCAACAATGAGAATAGTAAAAACCAAATTTTGATCACGACTGACAGATAAATACCTTCGTGATCAACTACGACTGGCAGTAAGTGAAATAATTCCTGATTTTGTAACTCTGTCGCAGAGACATTCTGAACACAGCTAATTTTAGGTTGTGATAATGTGTCCTATGTTTTCTTATTCATTCTTTTCTTCGTTACACGCACTAAACATTAGTTTGTAACCTTACACGGTATAAAATTATATTTAAGTACTTGACGTAAGGAAAATGAAAATCCGTTAACAAGTCAGACAGTTCCTTCACTTCACCTTCGGGTGGCCGCCTCCCTCCATAGGTTCTACGCACGTTGCAGGTTACACAGTGGCTCGGCGCACGATCACATTTTCGGCACGGCTGCTCTGTATTATAAACTCCCTAAATAACCTGTGGGGAAAGGTTTCCTGCTGTTACGAAGATAGCTCCAATTGTGCTTCAGCTAGTCCAGGTGAAATTCGAGTATTTTACAGATTTCGCAATGCAAATATTATCAGATTTTTATTTGTAAATGTGTTCTGATTTAATATATCCATGAACCGGAATAATAAATAATGATGTGTGACGAAAACCTTTGTATGCTTCAGTTTTCAAGTTACAGTATTTAAAACAACCTTTTCATGGTTACTATTGACACAAAAGTTTCTTATGGGAGTTGTTTCCTTCCCATTTCCTCCAGACTGATTTGAATTTTGCTAGTCGTTAATCGTCTAATGTTATACTATTTTCTTCAAAAGCAGCGATGTCTGGGTGTTCCCTCTTTTCTATTCCCTATTCTGATGTCTCATATTCATATTATTAGTGTTGTGTAGATTCATCTAAACCGATCAATTTGTTGCCCCCGTTTCGATGTGAACTTTTGACACAGTTTTCCCACATGCTTAACCACAGTTGACATTCTTAACTATGGGTTGGTAGTTTTGCTGCTTAAGGAGATTTCGTTATAATTTTACTATAATTTGAAACTCTATAATTGCACAGCTGGATAATAATAATGATAATAATAATCCGTGGCGCTACAGTCCATGAAGGGCCTAGACCGACCAGCCGGCTGCTGGCCTCACACCCACATGCCGAAGCAGAGGTGACGATCATACAACCAGAATGGAGGTATCGTGTGGTTAGCACCATGATCCCCCAGCCGTTATAGCTGACATTCACAACCGGATTTCGCTACCTATCATAGCTCCCCAAGTGCATCACGATGCTGAGTGGGCACCGTTCCCATACACTGGCCGAAATTTCATGAGAAAATTTCTTCCTCCATGAGGACTCGAACCAGCACTCATTCCGTAACGCGAGTCCTAGGCTAGATGCGTTAGACCACGGCGCGAGACAATAATAAATAATAATAATAATAATAATAATAATAATAATAATAATAATAATAATAAGTCCACACCTGTGGAATAACGGTTAGCGCGTCTGGCTACGAAACCAAGTGACTCGGGTGCGATTCCCGATCGGGGCAAGATACCTGGTTCAGGTTTTTTCCGGGGTTTTCCTCAACCCAATACGAGCAAAGGCTGGGTAACTTTCGGTGCTGGACCCCGGTTTCATTTCACTGGCATTATCACCTTCATCTCATTCAGACGCTAAATAACCTAAGATGTTGATAAAGGGTCGTAAAATAACCTACTAAAATAATAATAAAATAATAATAGTAATAATAATAATAGTAATAATAATAGTAATAATAATAGTAATAATAGTAATAATAATAATAATAATAATAATAATAATAATAACTTATTTTATTTTACGTGCAGCGTTAAAGGCCTTGAGGCCTTCTCTTCCACTCAATCACGTGTACAATTAATACAAGATGAGTCTGTAATTTTTCTTTTCGTCGACAAGTTCACAAGTTTACATTTCACTTCACCATCTGACTAAGAAAAGTATGCAGCATCTGTAAAAATAGTAATATGCGTTACAAGAGCGGTATGTTGAAGTTTTCATGTTCGAGGAAAAGTTTGAAAAAGCGAAACGTAGTTGAGCTTTTTTAATTTCCGAGAATTGAAACAAAACATACCGCTCGTGCATCGTACATTATTTTGTGCGATGATCATTTATTACATACCTGAAAGAGGAATTTCTAATTAGTTGCAATGAAATCACCATCTTGGTTTCTGTTCAATGACGGCAAATTTGTAAAACAAAAATATCTATCTTCAACATTATTGCTTTAAAATGTTTTCTGTGTTTACTATACTCCAGCAAGCAGTGATATACGTCTGTCTTCCCCCCCCCCCAGTCCATAAATGCGAACTTAAAACAAACGGTAAGGTTATGTAATGATTTATTTTTCATTTTAATATTTTAACAATATTATTTATGTAACATATTACAGTAATAACATCGGCATCTGGAATCTTGTTGATTTTTTCACGGCTTCCTTAATGTTACTTGTATCACGAATGCAGTAACTTTAGTGGAGTTGTAGAGTTTACTTAATTTTTGCAAATATTTAAAAACAATAATTAACAGTGCAATTTAGGTGAAATTGCAGTGGTAAGTTTCCAATTTATAATTATTACTATATTGAACGTCTCTAAAAATAATATGTTAAAACCCTAAAGCAGTAAAATCAATATGTCACTTAAGCGGTAAGAAGAGGGAAATTGTTATGTGTGTTAGGTTGGGAATACTGAATGTGGAACTTTAGACTTACCGCGGATTGGTTTTGTGCGGAAACCAAGTAAATACGCACGATCTCGCACAAAGGAAATGTATTTTACTTTCAAAGTATGGATGAATAAAAACAAATAAATGATATTAGCCTATATATTTCCTCTTGAGTCACTCATGCATTGCTCGTGAGTTCCCTGGGGATGCGTGACCACTGTAGAATGGACCACACACAGGCTCTGGGTCAGACAGTGGGCATCCTGTGATGTAGTACATTGTCACTTCTTATTGGAGAGTAATTTATGGCGCAATGGAAGTAAAGCACGATATTTGTATACATAGGTGGTGGCACAGCGTCATGGCGTGATGTCAGTGTCACGATCACTTCCCTGAATGGTGACATGTCACATTGCTTCATTTTATTTGTATGTCAAGAATGTCTCCTTATGTCATTGTGCTTCCCTTTTTATTTCTCTTCAGCCAAAGCGGATATATTCCACGAACTAATAATCATAGGTCGGAGTTACTTTGGTAGTCATAATCTCGACAGATCTGCCGTCAATTCATACTCGAATACGGACATACCCATAACCGTCGCCACCACTGCAATAATAATAATAATAATAATAATAATGGTAATAATAATAATGATAATAATAATAATAATAATAATAATAATAATAGTAATAATAATAATGATGAAAGTTCAGGATAACAGAGAGGGTTTGGAATTGAATGGGTTACATCAGCTGCTTGTCTATGCGGATAACGTGAATATGTTAGGAGAAAATCCACAAACGATTAGGGAAAATACGGGAATTTTACTGGAAGCAAGTAAAGAGATAGGTTTGGAAGTAAATCCCGAAAAGACAAACTATATGATTATGTCTCGTGACCAGAATATTGTAGGAAATGGAAATATAAGAATTGGAAATTTATCTTTTGAAGAGGTGGAGAAGTTCAAATATCTTGGAGCAACACTAACAAATATAAATTATACTCGGGAGGAAATTAAACACACAATAAATATGGGAAATGCCTGTTATTATTCGGTTGAAAAGCTTTTATCATCCAGTCTGCTATCAAAAAATCTGAAAGTTAGAATTGATAAAACAGTTATATTACCGGTTGTTCTTTATGGTTGTGAAACTTGGACTCTCACTTTGAGAGAGGAATATAGGTTAAGGGTGTTTGAGAATAAGGTTCTTACGAAAATATTTGGGGTAAGAGGGATGACGTTACAGGAGAATGGAGAGAGTTACACAACACAGAACTGCACACATTGTATTCTTCACCTGACGTAATTAGGAACATTAAATCCAGACGTTTGAGATGGGCAGGGCATGTAGCACGTATGGGCGAATCCAGAAATGCATATAGAGTGTTAGTTGGGAGGCCGGAGGGAATAAGATCTTTAGGGAGGCCGAGACGTAGATGGGAAGATAATATTAAAATGGATTTGAGGGAGTGGGATATGATGATAGAGACTGGATTAATCTTGCTCAGGCTGGGACCAATGGCGGGCTTATGTGAGGGCGGCAATGAACCTCCGGGTTCCTTAAAAGCCAGTAAGTAAGTAAGTAAGTAAGTAATTAATAATAATAATAATAATAATAATAATAATAATAATAATAATAATAATAATAATGTGATTATTAGTGGTTATATGAAATTTAAATGCATTTCAATTTGCATTAGGGCCTATGTTCCAATATTTTCTAAGATAGTAAAGTAAATCCATTGCGCTACAGCCCGTGAAGGGCCAAGAAGAGGTGGACGATCATCCAACCAGAGTGGAGGTATCGTGTGGTTAGCACGATGAGCCCCCCCAGCCGTTATAGCTGGTTTGCAAAACCGGATTTTCGCTACCTATCGTAGCTCCCCCAAGTGCATCACGATGCTCGGTGGGCACCGGTCCTATACACTGGCCGAAATGATGGCAGTTGACATTGGATACACGTCAACATATATACGCCTAACTTGGAGTCAGGCCACAAAGGGAAACATCGAAGGAGGAAGGTTAGGTCCGGTGCTGTGGATTGAATTCGGCGTAGCTCAGTGGTCAGAGCGCTTGGTACGTCGAACCAAGGACTCGTGTTCGATCCCCGGCGTCGGAGCGAATTTTTCTTTTAAAATATTAAGTGTCAACATTACAGATAAATTCTGTGGGCCAAATTAATATATCTATAATATTCATAATACTTGCCAATTGAGGAAATGATACTTCTGAGTGTTTCATTCTCTATTTATATTATTCTCCTACCTTTAAACTAAATAAGAAACGTATTTTACAAGCAACTTTAAATTGGTGTAACTCTGAAAATATTGAGAATAGGAACTATATTTATATGACATTGTTTACTCAGAATGTCTACAGAAATAAGCTCCGTAAAGGACGGTAAATCCTCGTGAATCACCCTGTATGTCTGGGATCTCTCCACACCCAGGAACCCATTTAAAGCGTTATCTTATATTAAAATATTCGCTTACTTCAAAATGTTTCTAGTGCAGTTAATCCCTTTTACAATTATTGCTGACCACCTCTTTCAAAGCTCGGAGCCGATGCACTCTCACGTCGTTTCCTGTGTTTACATAAACCCAATGTCCATTTCATCTTAGTTTGAAATTAAAATCTCACATTGATCTCTTGACTTTCACGAGGAGACTATCTCCTCGGCGGCGGTTGGGTCGCCAGGGAAGCTTCTGGGACTTTCGAACGGAAATTACATCATAAACTATAACCTTTATCTTTGTTAACCTCTCCGTGGCCCTATATCACGGCTACACAAGAGCTGTGCCATGCAGGTATTTAGCTTCTGTTTGTAAAGTCAAATACAATCGCTAACCATAATCCAATATAAATTCTATCCGCTGCAAATAGATAACGGAGAACTGCAGCCACAGATACCCTTACTCACAAGCAGCTCATTTCAGTAAATTACTTCTCATTAGTTACATAGGCCAATATATGCAGGGATTATATTATATTATATTATATTATATTATATTATATTATATTATATTATATTATATTATATTATATTATATTGCAGAGTCCGTATAGGCCATTTTCTATCTGATGCTTTTCTAATTCACTGCGGGCTAAAGCAGAGAGATGCACTGTCACCTTTACTTTTTAACTTTGCTCTAGAATATGCCATTAGGAAAGTTCAGGATAACACAGAGGATTTGGAATTGAACGGGTTACATCAGCTTCTTGTCTATGCGGATGACGTGAATATGTTAGGAGAAAATCCACAAACGATTAGGGAAAACACGGAAATTCTAGTTGAAGCAAGTAAAGCGATAGGGTTGGAAGTAAATCCCGAAAAGACTAAGTATATGATTATGTCTCATGACCAGAATATTGTACGAAATGGAAATATAAAAATTAGAGATTTATCCTTCGAAGAGGTAGAAAAATTCAGATATCTTGGAGCAACAGTAACAAATATAAATGACACTCGGGAGGAAATTAAACGCAAAATAAATATGGGAAATGCGTGTTATTAATCGGTTGAGAAGCTTTTATCATCCAGTCTGCTGTCAAAAAATCTGAAAGTTAGAATTTATAAAACATTTATATTACCGATTGTTCTGTATGGTTGTGAAACTTGGACTCTCACTTTGAGAGAGGAAAAGAGATTAAGGATTTTTGAGAATAAGGTGCTTAGGAAAATATTTGGGGCTAAGAGGGATGAAATTATAGCAGAATGGAGAAAGTTACACAACACAGAACTGCACGCATTGTATTCTTCATCTGACATAATTAGGAACATTAAATCCAGACGTTTGAGATGGGCAGGGCATGTAGCACGTATGGGCAAATCCAGAAATACATATAGAGTGTTAGTTGGGAGACCGGAGGGAAAAAGACTTTGGGGAGACCGACGTAGATGGGAGGATAATATTAAAATGGATTTGAGGGAGTTGGGATATGATGATAGAGACTGGATTAATCTTGCACAGGATAGGGACCGATGGCGGGCTTATGTGAGGGCGGCAATGAACCTGCGGGTTCCTTAAAAGTCATTTGTAAGTTGTAAGTATATTATATTATACCTTGTCCATAATTGATTAATATAATAGACTACATTACGTTACGGTACATTACATTTCAATTACCTTACAAGGCATTGAAGGATTTTCGCTGCTAAATAAGAGTGACTAACAACCCTGAGCGTGGGTGAGTGGTTCGACTCCTAGCCTATCACACAGGTGGCCCGGGTTCGAGTCCCGGTTAGATCTGGAATTTTTCATTCCAATCCGTAGTGACACTTGTGGCGGACAAGTTCGCAGTTGGGTTTTTCTCGGGGTTCTCCCGTTTTTTCTATATCAGCATCATTCCTGGTTGAGTGGAAGAGAAGGCCTTATGGCCTTAACTCTGCCAGCGAAAATAAAACTTTATTATTATTATTATTATTATTATTATTATTATTATTATTATTATTATTCCTTCATAATTTAGCCATTTCATCATTCCATAGCATTCCTCGACGCACGGAGGGGCTGGCCTAGGGAAGAGGGGGTGGTTACCTGCTCAAACCTGAGTACGCAGCGAACCTTAGTGTAGTCAGTCGGTGTGGGTTTGGGAATTAGCCTAGCTTGAGGATTAGCACATTAGATCGTAACAGGACGCAGTCCAATTCCAAGCGTGACTGACTAGAATTCCCCGTTTTAGCAGAAACAATCTCTCTCCCTCTCCCTCTCTCTCTCTCTCTCTCTCTCTCTCTCTCTCTATATATATATATATATATATATATATATATATATAATATATTATATATATAATATATATATATATATATATTAAAGAAACACTTTGTCTCACCATTTTCCTGATCCAAATCGGTGCTCCAAATGTCCAGTTTTTCACGATCAAATTTCTTCTTTGCGATTTTACAGTTTTCACATTATTTTGTGTGTTATCATAACCTTCAACATTTTTGTCACAATTATATTTTTCTAATAATCTGTTCTTCTTCTTTCTTCCTTTTTTGTATGTTACCCGTTGTTGTATACCTGGCAAAATTCCTTAATGTGTGCTTCAGGCTCTTCTTACTGTCTGTCATTATTGCACGCAAATGTCTAACTCTTAGCCAAGGATTCGTATATCTGCTTACTCGGGTACATTTATGTTGGGTTCGTTAGCCGAGCGGTTTAAGGCGCACAAGGTTTGTCCAGCCAGCATATCGTGCCTAAGATCACAGGTTAGCGTCCCGGCCACTGCAAGTCAATTGAGCCTGCGGTAAAGGATGAGGAGGGCCCATGTAAAACAGTAGGTGTAGTGGTATGCATGGAAGCTGACGGGGTTTCTGTTGACTGTAGTCGAAATAATTTTGCGCCTATCGCATATATATATATATATATATATATATATATATATATATATATATATATATATGCCTAACATATAATTTATCACATATTATATCTCGTCATGGACATAATACTAGCTGCCCACTATACTGGACGCATGACTCCTAAAGGTTAATGTGTTCTTAACCCTTTCTTACCTATAGATACCATATGGCAATAATTAACTTTATAGCATTTATATACTTGTGTGTTACATATGAAGGTAAATTTTGCTGGATAACTTCTATTTCAATACATTTTCATCAATATAATTTTGTTTCAAATGTTGCCACTCCCGTAACTTGGTCCTAATACAGCTATTTGTTTCAACATGGATTGCTTGTAAATTTAATTTGGGTTAGAAAGGGTTAAGGCGCTTCATTATTGTCGTCACTTATTGTATTTGTTGCACTTGTCTTCAAACATAGGAGAAATTACATCAATTGAAATTAATTGATTGATTGATTAATTAATTCATTCATTTATTTATTTATTCTGGTAGAGTTAAGGCCATGAGGCCTTCCCTTCCACACTACCAGAAGTGAAATACATAATGAAAGAATGACAAAAATAGTACAGTCATAACATTAACAAGCTTAACAAGATTACATACCTATAATGAAATATTAACTAAACATGATACATAATTAAGTTATTTACAATTCATATCCTAATTCTACTTTATGATAGGCCTAAATGACAATTTATATACACACAGAATAACCTATAAAAATCGACTAACGCTCACAAAACAATTTCATGTAAAAGTATGTAATTCTTAATTAAGTATATGGTGATGTTAAGATATTGTTACTTTTTTTAAAGTGTGAACTCTAGATAGTGGACATTACAGATTTCCATAGTTTTGTGAGCAATTACAAATGGTATCTTTCCACCATCGAAAAGGAAGTATTCTATGTTATTAATTCTAAACTCCAAAAAGAAATTGCTTTGATTAAAAACGCTATCCCGGATTCGGATGCACATAAGCCACGGGGAGTCGGTCCGATATTACGCATCATGTAGGTAGTGGGGTGCTGTATGTGCATGTGCATCCAGTTCTGCTGTTACTACATTTTTCGACTGTAAATATATTGGTGACAAAGAAATTAAATTATGAGCCACTGAAGAAACATTTTCTACCATATAGTGCAACACAGTAATTAAGCCTTCCTTAGAAAGAATCCAGTATAGGACAGCTAAATTTGTTAAAGGTAAAAGAGAAGATGGAAACGATATGATAAAAGAACTTAAATGGGAAACTTTGGAAAACAGACGTAGGAAAACTAGAATGACATCATTGTATAGAGTACATCTAGGTCAGAAAGCATGGGTAGAAAAGCCAACGTACTATGGTAGGAACGATCATGATTTTAAAATCATATGTAGGAAACAGAAAATGGATGTAGGTAAATTCTCATTTGGAAATAGAATTATAAATGATTGGAATGACCTACCTGCAGCGGTCTTTGAGGGCTGTCCTTTCTTAAGGAGATTCAAGAATAACTTAAAAAGTTGTGTATAAAGTGTAAATTAAAATTAAGGTGACATTTAACATTTAATTTTTTAAGGTGGCGTGTGTTTATTTAGCCTGACGAGTTACTCCCTTGGTTTGAATTGTAAATTATTTAAAAATAGCGTGAAAGCGGGTCTTAGACTAGCGGGTGCTATTCATATACATTTCGCTAGCTCGCGCTACGAGCGTGCTGAACTAGCCTCGGCTATCGAATGGCTACTTGTACAGGATTCATATCATATGATATCGCTAACACTGGTTTATGAATACGAAAACTTTAGTTCGCTGATAATCCACCGGGCCCGCGCTAAGAATGTCTATGAATATGGCCCGAAATGTTTAGCTTAAATGTAGTTCTGTTTATAAGTATGCATAAGGGTGTAAGTATTTGTATTTATTTGAGCTGTTGCATCAGTGGAGCGTGGTGAGTCAGTGAAGTTATGGTTTTTACAGTGCAGTGAATAGTTCCGATCAGTGATAATTTATAGCATACATGGGCACAATTTTCGGTTACGTGAGGCACTCGATTTGAAATAGTTTGTTTACTAGGAGAGGAGACTGCAGAGTAGGATGGGAAATATAAACTGCTGTGACCTGCGTCACCTTATCGTAATCGCTAAGGCGGTCAGTGGCGAATTATTAGGAAAGCGCTTGGTTAACGTGAGAGACTCGAAAACTTTTATTCAATTTAGCAAATTAATTCGGCAGCTTTAATCATAAACCTCTTTACTATTTCTCCATTATTGAATTGATTTAAATCACAGGCGATAAATTGCGTAACTAGCCAATACTATTCCATCAGGTTGTCTACGTTTATTTTCTTGAATATTCTGGCGTTTCTCAAGATTACTTCATAGATTTGCACGTTCTCGACCTAAAATAATTCCAAAAATCATATTTCGTTTTCTACGCATATTTGATATTTTTTATAAATTTCTTTTGGAAATAATACGTACGAACAACATTTAATTCCTCGTACCTTTTAATGCAGCGTGTTTAAGGTATAATGTCGTATTTAGTATACTATGTAAATGTTAAGATCATAATTTTTCTTCGGAATAATACGAAAAATAACATTTAATTTCTCTTACCTTCTAATTCAGCATGTTCTTTATGACATAAGGGGTAATGTCGTTGTATATTAAATTTATTAATGCCTAATAGGATTTTCGAGCATAACATACATCGTATGTTCTCCCCTTCTAAACAGCAAAAAAAACTCTTCCTCCCATTTCTCATGAAATAATCGTTTTCTAACGCGTACATACTGCTTTGATAATGCCATTATGCCACCACTGATATTGCTTATGAAACTGATATAGAACCTGCCCACGCCTAGGCTCTACGTGAGGGAGGAACGGGGACTGTGAAGATGATGTCACTCAGAGCGATAAGCTCTGTGAAGTTCAGTGAGGCACAAATTCTCAAGTGAGGCACGATGCCCATCTCTGATTTATAGTGTAAATGAAATGTGTTCTATAGTGTCAGTGAAATGTGTCCTAAAGTGTCAGTGAAATGCGTCATAGTGCCACTACATTGAGTAAGATGAGAATAAAGTGAAAGACTATTATCAGTACCAATGTGAAACTTATGTAGGGCCTATACATATGTAGGTTGTATTGTAAAATTAGGTTCACTTATTACTTAGATTATTTTATGTATTATTATTATTATTAATTGTAATTATTGTGTTAAATTGTATTGTGTATTCTTATTGTATTGTGTATATATTTGTATTGCGTATTGTATAGATTGTATTGTGTATTGTTTATATTGTGTATACCACTTCCACCGGGTACTTGCTCACTTGCAGTGTAAATAAATACATACATGTTTTTATATTATATTTCGAAACTTGTGCGATATGTTCTTGAACCTAAGTTCACGTGCGGTCGTCCGAAAGCGGTTGCGATTTGCTAAACTTTTAGAGTTCATTTGAGACTTCTCAATTAGAACCTGATTTACAGAAAGCTAATTTCGTCTCAGTAACACCAAACGCATCAACTCATTTTTTTATTTTATTGGGTTATTTTACGACACTGCATCAACATCTAGGTTATTTAGCGTCTGAATGAAATGAAGGTGATAATCCCGGTGAAATGAGTCCGGGATCCAGCACCGAAAGTTACCCAGCATTTGCTCATATTGGGTTGAGGGAAAACCCCGGAAAAAACCTCAACCAGGTAACTTGTCCCAACCGGGATGCGAACCCGGGCCACCTGGTTTCGCGGCCAGACGCACTGGCCGTTATTCCACAGGTGTGGACTCAACTCATATTGACACTAAATTATTTCCTACACTAGTGAGATATTTTATTCCTGTTAAGGTAATTACTGTTAAATTTTAATAAACCTTCGAGCATTGTCTGGGAAACAGCGCAACCATATCTATCCTATGTTATTAATAGAATGTTTGAAACATGAAAACATAAACGGAAAAGTAGTAGCTGATGACACAAATTTTAATTTTGTAGATGCGACCAGGAAAAGTATGAATGTCTTCACAAAATTAAATGAAACTTGGGATATGATGTAGTATGAGTAAGTTGTAGTGCTGCCATCTTCCATAATATTATTCGGACAGCTCATGACGTACTCCCAATTGATATAGAAGGAATTCTATCAAAATCATATCTATAATTACTATTTTATAGACAGTTACAGTTGTAGGTTTTAAATAATTCTGCGAATTTGTAGATCACAAGTACAAACGGATACTAAGATAATAAGGTAAAACAAGATGACTTGCCCTTCTTCCTGCTGTTAATGTCTTATGGTTATGCTTTTGTCTCTAAAATCCTATTCTGAAACCCAAGATAAGTTAAGGGGTTATGAACAGCTTACAGCAGTAAAATTTTGGGAATATTCAACATTTTTTCTTCCATTACTGTATCTTGTACAATAATGAAAATTAGCATGTGTAAAGCACGTTCTTTCTGCTATATGAAATATATATTTACGATTAATTTTTTTTTTCAAAATTCAGTTCACTGTACAGTGATGAAGCTTTTCCCAAATAACTCAAAAACTATCCAACATTCTGTGATGAAATTTATCGCGTGTACTTATGCATGGCATATCTACAATATGATGCAAGATCACTTTTCTACCTTTGATAGATTTCCTGATGAAAAATAAATTCATTTTAAAATGGTCAAAGATCAGTATTTTCTTCTAACACAAAGTAAAAAGGAAATTATTTATTAAGGAATATAGTTGAAAGAGCATGATGTTGTAAACATGAGTTTCAGAAATAAAATAAAAGAGAGAGAACATGAAAAAGTTAACAAGTTTATGAGTTATGAGGGAAAGGCTTCATCATTGCACAGTGAACTGCCAGCATTTTGAATTCTGAAAAAAAAAAAAATAATTTTTTTAATCGTAAAAATATTTGTTTCGTATAGCAAAAGGACAGTGTTTTATACATACCAATTTTCATTGTTGTACAAGATACAGTAATGGAGGGAAAGAATGTTGAATATTTCCAACAATTTTACTCCTGTAAGGTGTACCTAACCCCTTAAGCTTGCCATAAATTTATCATGAATATACGGAACACTTGTACTATCGAGGCTTTTTTTTTCTCTTTACCAGGAAACTGAATTTAGATGTTAAAATGTTTTAAGCAATAAACTATGATATAGTGTTAAAAGTTATGTAATCAAGATGTTTTAAGTAGGATTAAAACAAGGGAGTTACCATAAGAAAGAACACTATTGCTTATAAACAATGTTTATTCATGTAATTTTATTTACGTCACTTGACAGTACTTTGTACTTCTTTTTTTCTCATTTTCATTTATTGTAGGCCTATTCCATTAATCTTACATTAGCATTGACGCTTTAAGATTTGGAACAACTGAAAATTTATACAATTTTTGGCGAGATGGGGTGTTGTCTAACTGTACCCTTCATACATAGTTCATTGATGTTTGCT
Source organism: Periplaneta americana (assembly GCA_025594305.2). Lineage (NCBI taxonomy): Eukaryota > Metazoa > Arthropoda > Insecta > Blattodea > Blattidae > Periplaneta > Periplaneta americana. The sequence goes on from JAJSOF020000015.1 coordinate 52,887,297, forward strand.
GATTTCAAAATCAAACATTTGCAAACATTTATACTATTAAAAAATTTCAACATTAATGTATGAAGTAAACGTCTTAGAAAAATGATTGATTTCCACATTATGAAATAAAGTTTGATTGCACATCCTGAAAAAAATTACGGGGTCGCCGGACACCTAGGTCAAAAAACGGGAATGTCCCGCTTTATGCGGAATGGATTGTAAGCTTAAGACAAGTGTTCACTTGTCATAAAAATCTTATTTGAAAACCCTTCTTCAGAGACATGGCTCTACTTTATTCACAGCCATGCATCAGTCTTTTACTCAGCTGTACAAAGAATATGAGATCAAAAATTTACACTTCATAAAGTTATTTATATTATCTAGTGTGATTTTAAGAAACCTTGGCTTCAGAGGAGAACCACTGTTTTATTACATCAACTGTCAGAACCCTTCTAGCAAAATTGGAAATACAGTGTCTTACTTTAGAAATAGCAAAATTTAGGCAGTATGTTCATACTTTCTATCAAGTTGCTGCGGAATATTTAGTAAAATGAACAGCGCTACTTTAACAGTTGAAAAAATTGATTTGGGTAATAGCTACTGAAAGGATACCGAGCTGGGAAAAGATACAGAACACAAAAGATTTCGCTAAATGTTAATGTTATGTTTTGCCGGAATTTTGTCCCGGAGGAGTTCTTTTACATGCCAGTAAATCTACTGACATGAACCTGTTGCATGTAAGCACAATTAAATACCATCAACCTGGCCCGGGATCGAACCCGCAACCTCGGGAATAGGAGGCCAGCGCTATACAACTGCACCAATTTATTACATATTATATCACGTCATGGACATACTAACTGCCCACTATACTGGACGTATGACTCCTGAAGGTTAATGTGTTCTTCAGGCGCTTCATTATTGTCCGTCACTTATTGTATTTCTTGCACTTGTTTTCAAACATAGGAGAAATTACATCAATTGAAATTTGTATATTTATTTATTTATTTACTTATTTACTTGTTTATTTGTTTATTTGTTTACTTGTTTACTTCTTTATTTGTTCATTTCTTCATTTCTTCATTTGTCCATTTGTCCATTTGTCCATTTGCTCATTTGCTCATTTATTTATTTATTTATTTACTTATTTATTTATTTATTTATTTATTTATTTATTTATTTATTCTGGTTGAGTTAAGGCCAAGAGGCCTTCTCTTCCACACTAACAGAAGTGAAATACATAATGAAACAATGACAAAGATAGTAAAGTCATACTTACATATAAAAATCATTATCATGCACATTAACAAGCTTACATATGCTATAATGAAATATTAACTAAACATGATACATAATTAAGTTATTTACAATTCATATCCTAATTCTACTTTATGATAGGCCTAGATGGCTATATTTTGCTAAAAAAATATAAGACATTCGATTAGATTGATTAAACTGCTGACGAATACATTTAACTTGCGTCAAACAATATGTGACTCATGAAATATCCCAAACAGAGGTGCAACAAAGAATCACCTGACCGTGTTGGGTCTTTCCCAATTCAATTCTCATAACGTGCCGTATTAAAATATTCTTAAAATATTGAAGTTTCTTTTTTCTTTTTTGTTTGGCCGGAACTAATGCATCTACCGAAAAACAATCAGGATTTAGGGCAGGGAGATCTACAATAGATAATTCATTTAGTGTAAAAGGAATTGTCAGTAAATCAAGAACTACATTTTACGTTTGTAGATTTAAGTAAAGCGTATAAGAGTATTCCTTTTTAAAAATGTGGGAGATCAGAGTTAACAAAATCAATAAACCAAAAATCACAAACGCAATACAGAATATATAAAAAGGTACCTCATCTGGTATAAAAATAGCAAGTAATCTAACAGACAAATTATAGTAATCAAAGATCAGATATAAGGTTTCTGTATCCATCCAACTTCGTTCAAGATTTATTTAATACAAGTGCTAAAACATTGAAAAATAAAGTGCAAATCTTTGAACATGCAAGTGAGAAAATAAATTACACATTCTTTACACTCTGCAGATTATCAGATAGTCATGTTACAGGAATATCAATGTATTGAATACATAATGAGGAAATTGACATAATAATATGAAAAATGCGGGTCGAAAGCAAATATTGATAAAACTAAATATATGTTCATAGGTGAAGCTCAGTTAAACCTGACTTTTTATAATGGTCAGATTATTACAAACTGAAAATTACAAATATTTAGTAATAATAATCAATAAGAACGAGTGCATGGAAATGGAAATTCAAAATATAAATGTACAATGAAGGAAGACTACATCATTATTAAATTTTGTTTTGTGGAATAAGGACATAATAAAAGGGATAAACACAAAAGACTCTTTATTTACAATAGAATTGTTAAAATAATTATAGAATACTGATCTCAAAGTTGGCAAACAAAGAATGCAAGGAAAAAAGCGTTTGGAAACTGAAACGGTTTTTGGAGAAGGACAAACAGAACATCAAGAATAAAAAGAGTAAGAAATGAAAAAATACGGGAAGAAATGTGAGTAAACCAAATAATAATGGAAGAAATAATGACAAAACAGATAATGTGATATGGCAATATTCTAAGAATGCCCAATACAACACTTCCAAATAAACTGTTTGGTTGCAATTAATCTCCTGGAAGAAAGAAACTCGAAAGACCAAGGAGAACGTTGCAGAAGGGTATAAATGAAGAAATGGAGAGGACGGACATAGCCTGTGGTTTATGGGAGGACCGAAATGCCAGAAGATTGCAAATTCGGAAGACGTAGTTTTACACGTCGAAGAACCGATATTGTGTATATATATATATATATTTTGCAATTTGACAGTCTTAATTCGAAATAAAAGTAGAAATCTACGGCTTGTAATAGACTTCATGAGGATTATGTCACTTTTTACGTATACATATTCGATTTATACATCATGTCTATTTCTTCCCATTTATTAAGTGAAGTGTGCATGGCATCTCCTAGTAAGTGTTATTTACGGTCTCCGTATCTATGTGATATCTTGACTGAAAGTGCCGCTTCTTTTTCATCATGTAAGGAATATCGTTGTGTAAGTAATTTATCACCAGCTGGAAATTTTGTCTTCTCTGCCCCTCTACCAGGGGATTACAACCACAAATGAAGAATAAAATTACAATTAATATTAAATTTACAATAACAATTGCAATAAAAATCAAAGTACGAAAAGATTACTTCATTAATGAAAGCTAGATAATTTATTATAGAAGTTAAGAACAAAGATTTTTTTTTGTATTTACTGAAATACAAATTAAACCTAAAGTAACAAAATTGTGTAGTGATGAAATTACCGGATATTGAAATATTTTGTGATAGATTAAGAGAACTATTTACAAGAAACCATATCTGAACGAGTCTCAATTACTGATCAAGTACCTAGTAAGTTTGCGTTTGAATTCAATTTTATTTCGACAGTCCATGATGCTATCAGGTATCGAATTCCAGAGTCTTGGGAGGGCAATTGTGGAAGAGGATGAGTATGAGGAGATGCGATGGGACATGTCAGAAATGAGATAGCGACAAACAATGGGTTGTAAGATAATCGCAGGGAGGGGAGAATAATCGGTCTCTCATTGACTTATGTAACTGATTTACTTTCAACGACAAGGTTTAGTGACAAATTGTACCGTAGGTCTACTTATTCATTAACGGTTAAAGAAACACATTTATACTGGATAAAGCGTAAGATCAGATGAAGGTTTTATATTTATGATTCTCCGGTTCGCCAGTGCATGAGGTTGAAAATTAGGGCCCACTGCTTCAATGATACAGGTAGTATAATGTATTAAGGATAAAATACTATTTAGCTTACAAGCAAATATATGGTACTATATTTTGTGTAACTCTAATACAAAGATAGACCGACATCAATTTTCAGTTTATCCTGGCCTACAGTCACTCACAGAAGTGGAAGCTATTGGGAAGCCAGGAAGAAAATTATTTTTTCTATAAAATTGTTTTTTCCCCTTAATGTTTGTTCACTTGTTGTTTTCTTTGAAGGTTAATGATTCTGTAATCAATTTACCAGTCATTAGATAAATAAAGATTCTGTGCAATTATTTTCCACGGTCGTTTGCAATGATTTAAAAGTTATTTATATTACCTATGTCTGACTGTGAAACGAGTGGGCCCGGGTCCGAATCATGGTTGGATATAGTTAATTTGTTGAGGTTTTTCTGAAGTTTTCCCTCAACGTATTTTAAGATCAAATGTTGGGTAAATTTCTGCGCTGGATCCTGGACTCATTTCGTTGGTATTTTCACCTCCATCTCACTCAGACGCTAGATGACCATAGCAGTTGATAAAGAGTCGTAAAATAAACTAATTTATATTAGCTATACTGAACCATTACAAAACCACGTTCCAAATAACTTAACATTTAGCACCTCAAAACATTTCCACAGACACAATCAATGTGCGATTATATTAGTACATAACATTGTACAATTAACGGTTTATAGAATGTTTAAGTTAACCATGGGACACAAAATGATATTGGGTCTGAAGATAACAATACAATTTGTAGTACCAAATATTAATATAATTATTTTTCTGTGTTAACAAAAAACGTTCTTCAATACTGACACGGCTTAATTCGAAAAATATTAAAATACTGTAAATTTTATACTGAACAACAATGCAATTTTATTATCTCAACAATAGGATTTGCTCTCCACACAGTTACACAGTATTCGTTAGTGCACTCCACAGACGACAATGACAATTTACTTGGATTATTACGAACAACAATGAACTGTTAATCTTAACTAATATTCACAAAGCATTATTTACAACACAGAACGGTCAGTTCTCAGTTCACAGCTCGTTTGTCTTGGCTAGTTCTTCTAGCTCAGTCACTCGCTTTCACAGAATCTCGAGCCCCAGACCTTCAGAGACGATCCGCTGAACTTCGAACTCAGGTCCCCCAACTGCGGTCCACTGCACTCGAACTCCGGGCTTCAGGCTCCACAGTTACGGACACAACTCAAGTCGCGCTCTGGTCTCGAAGCTGGCTTCACTGCTCCACAAGACTAACTCGCTTACTGTCCAAATCTGCTCTCCTCTCGGAGGCTGGCTTCCTTTTTATTTGCTAGGCAACGCTTCGCGGGCCTTCCCGACGTTTCCGTTACTGGACAATTCGATAATAATCTGTCACGCTGCTATTCTTCCCCTTCACCTCGCGCTGCCGTTGGCTTTCTTCCAGGGGCGTATTTTGCGGACTACCGGCGGTAGCCCAAGGAAATTACAAAAGAAAAAGTTTATAATATAACATAATGTAATAATTTTGTATTATTAGTTTTACCACAGTAATTAAAATTAAAGTAATTGTTAGATTTATATGCGCTCTCTGCTCTCGAAAAGAAACAAGTTGTCAAGGCGGCATCACTGGAGAAACCGCTTGCTACGTGAGGTAGCCTGTGACCGTACCGCGCACGCTGTCCGGTCGCACAACTGCCCATCCCCCCGCTCTCTTCTGTTTCCATTGTGCAGTGTAAGGCCGGGTGAGTTGCCGCTCTCGTGATCGGTTTCTTCGCAGGCGCGAAGCAACAATTCGCTTAGCACGCTAGCTCCTGAATGTAATTGTGTTCTTGCAGTGCAGTATTTTAAATTTGTGATTTGTTCGAGTGTCTAAGAGTTATATTAATTGTGAATTATTAAGTTTTTAATTTCCCAATTAAGTGATATTGTGAAAATATGGCAGAACAAGTTTCTGGAGAGGTTTGTGTTGAAAATGACTGTGTAATAGAAGGTTTATTAAAAGTGCCTTTTAACCGTCGTACATACAACGAGGAAGTTGAAATTGTGAAAATGGAAAGACCAACTCCTGAGTTAAATTTGTCCATGGACGTAAAAGAGAAACAGCGTGAGTACACACGCCATTTCACTTCAACATCATATGGTAAGTGGAATTGGTTGTGTGGTAGTTCTAAACTGTCTAAATTATTTTGCTGGCCATGTTTGTTATTTAGCCGCGAAACTAATGTGTGGTCAAAAGAGGGTTTTCTAATATCAACTCCCTTCGAACGGCAGTCCTAAAACACGACAAATCAAAAGCTCATATTTGTAGTAGCATGAACTTTGCAAACTTTGGGAAGACAAGAATTGATTTACAGCTAGATAAGCAAAAAGCTCTACATATCAACCAACACAATGCTCCTGTGGAAAAAAATCGGAGATTTTACTGCATCTTATTAACGCAGTCTGCTTTCTAGGAAAACAAGAATTGGCTTTTCGGGATCATAATGAGAATGTGAATCAGACAATAGAGGAAATTATATTGAATATTTAAGTTCCTTAAGTGAATTTGACCATTTACTGGCAAATCATCTTGAGAGTTCAACAGTATTTCGTGGTACTTCTCTCGCAATTCATAATGACTTAATATTTGCTATAAGTGGGGTTATGATAAAGAACATAAAATCTGAAATAGAAGAAGCACCTTTTGCGGCCATTGTTGTTGATGAAACAAGTGACTGCTCTAATCAGAGTCAATTGTCCACTGTTTTAAGATACGTCGATAGTACTGCCAATGTTCAAGAACGGTTTATAGGATTCACAAATGTCAGTTCGGGCAAAACTGCTGCTGCTTGGTTTCAGCATGTGGAAGGTGTTATAGCAGAATACAATGTCGGCAATAAGTTAATTGCACAGACATTAGATGGTGCTTCAGTTATGGCGGGAAATATTAATGACTTAAAAACAAAAGTTCAAGGAAAGTATCCTCAAGCACTATTTGTCCATTGTTACAGCCATGTTCTCAATTTAGTTTTGCAACAAACTACTTCATCCATTCCAGAATGCCGTATTTTTTTCAAAACACTGTCGGGTTTAGCTGCATTTTTCTCAACATCTCCTAAAAGATCAGAAAAACTCAAGAATTTATGAAAAAGAAACTACCAAAAGTAGCACCAACTAGATGCAATTTTACATCTCGGCTTGTAAATACAGTAAAGTAATACAGAGAACAACTGACTGCTTTCTTTGAAAATATCATTTGTAATGACTCTGAAGAAAACTGGGTTGATGATGTAATTGTGCAGGCTCAAGGATATTTGTATTTTTTTCACACAGTTTCAGAATATATTTCTTCTTGAAGTCAATGCTAGAGTGTTCGCACATACAGATGTGCTCTACAATATTCTTCAGACAAAAAGTCTAGACATAAAATACTGCTTGCAAGAGGTATCAAAGTTAAAAAATACTATATTCGAGTTCAGACGTAGTGGGTTTCCGTCCATATGGAGTAATATGGAAAATGAAAATTCTTCAGCCAATACAATGGAACCACCATTAAAACGAAGAAAAGGAGATGATGAATTGAAATACAGGCAGCTGTACTACAGCATACTAGATCGTATGCACATGGAAATTACTGACAGATTTTCTGATTATGGAAAGCTTCAGTTCACATATCTTCTAGATTCTCAAAAATTTTCTGCTTATAGAGAAAACTTCCCGAATGAGGCACTAAACAAATTATTTCAGTCCTATAACAGTCACTTTGATAAAGTACGTTTGAAAAATGAATTAAGTGTAATATATTCAGCAGAGGTCTTTGATTTTTCGAACAAACCTATCCATGAAATATTATCTGCCTTATATGAAAACCAGCTGAACCTAGTTATTCCTGAAGTCCTTAAATTGGCAACACTGTGACAATACCAGCTACGTCAGCATCAGTAGAAAGAACATTTTCTGGGTTGAAGAGAATAAAATCCTACTGTAGATCAACTCATACATAAGAACGTTTATCCGGCTTGGCACTGATGTCCATTGAAAAGTCATTTCTACAGAAACTTCGCAAGCGGCCCAACTGTAATTTCAATGACGAAGTCATCAAAGTATTTTCGTCCCAATCAAGACGTCTGGAATTCATATATAAATAGGTAAGGAATTTTATTATAGGGACTTTAAAATATATTTTGTGTGATAATAGGGTCAGTGGTAGCCCAGGCCCTTAAACCAGTATACGCCACTGCTTTCTTCCCCTCTCGTCGCGCCCCTCTAGTTTGCGTGGCTGCAGCTCCTTCTCCACGTCACTCGAACCTTCCACTCGCACCCTGCCCTCTGTGGGACGCGTGATCGAGTCTTGACAATACTGATAAGTTACTAAAAATGTAAGAACTTTATTTCTGCAGACGGTATCATTGTGTAGTAACACGCCTACATCAATAATTGTTTTGAGGACCTTTAGGTGAACAGCTATTTTCATGACTTTTGAAACTACAAAGTTTTTGTGTGGAGGAAATGATTGCTGGATGTAGTCGTATTGGGAAATAAACGTATTACATTAGAATCAAGTTCGTAAATTTTCGTACCACAGGGTCTTATTCTGGCACAAAAATCAAGTTCTTTTAAAGAGAAACCGTCTAAATACCATGCTGAATTTGGGCCGTTAGGAAAGCTATGTCGTTAAATACCGTAAACTTGGGTTAGTTTACTACATACGGGTCAAATTAGTACGAACATGTTCTCGTATGTTCAGCATTTGAAATTGTGTCGTAGTTCAAAGATTCGACAAAAGAACGCAGTTCTATCATGTAGGTGAGAGTTGGTCACACGTTCAAACACGTGATTCTTCTATTTTGAATTATCATTAAAACACTTTATATACATGCCAACTGTAGAACCGAGTTTATAAGTTCCACAAAAGTGTGAATGCCAACACGATTGTGATTGTGTGACAACCAAAGATAAGTGTGACATTTGATAATTATCTGCATAATTTTATATATCATTTGTTTCTTTCAGTGCACTTATTATTCTATTCAGCTAAAATTTAAAAATGAAGCTTGGAGGGGTCAGTTCAGTACGCATGTTGAGTCTAAAGGTTGGAAAGATGAGTTTCATACACATAAGTTATATTTCAATCTAAAGAACGGCATTTTTCGTTCCAGAAACAGTGCCACGGAATTACGTTCTTCAATTGGTTCATGAGTCTATCGAAACTACACAAGAGAGACTCTTCAAGACGTTCTAGAATCTAGATCAAATTAATAAAGGGAAAGAAAATCAGCTCAAAGTGATTTGTTTTTAGTTTTAATGGATTTAAATAAACTTTTCGTCAAGGACTGACAATGTTAAAAGAAGAGGCGGGCTTATGTTTTCACCTAAAAATTTATTTATTTTTCAGCATTTTGTACCTTCTATGTGTTAAATAACGATTATTCATTGTTTTGGTGGCTTTTATAGAGAAAATGGTAAATGAGATTTATTTTAGAAATGGGTTTGTGAAGGCAAATATTTTTCTACTGGTGAGAAAATAGTCTCCAATTCAATATGGCTTCTTCACACTTATTACTTTAAATTATGTCCACTTATACTATATCATTAAACCTCTAAAATGTATTTTTTACTGCATATATTTCAATTTTAACACATATTTAAACAGTTTTTTTTACTGCATAGTTGCATGCATACTTTAAGGTTTTTAATGCATAAAGTTCCATGGTCTAATGATTTTTATAAAGACGACGACAATGACATTGATTGTCAGATTATCCATGCACACATTGTTATAATTCTCTATTTTGCAAAGTCACAAATTTACTATTATAAGAATTTTCTATCTTCTCCAAACCCTACTGTAGGGAACCGCAACACACCAATGAAGTGTGCGTGGATTTTCCATCCCAAATCACAATCCGATCCTTAGTCTAAAGCTGGTGCGATCTGGAGCAGAAATTTAAAAAGCTTTTTCTATTACTGGGTGTTTAGTTCAAAATGTGTCATGGCTCGCTGTATGCCGACATGTGGCTAGCCGATGAGCCTAGAGAATTCAATCTTCCTACACTTCCGCAGAGGTGTATAACCTAAGAGGCAGAGAAGTTGCCTAGCAAGTACGGCGTTCATTCTGAAGAGTACGTACCGATACGTACGGTAACGCCGGTAGTGGCAGGAATGTGAACTGTTTGGAAATACGTACTGTCGGGATATGGGAGAGGGTTAAGACGATTACTTACGTATTTGTTGACATTAACTTCGACGGTCAACATGGACACGGAGCATTTGATTTGTGTTGTGGAATGTTACCGTACGCAACCGATGATAACAAATACCCTGCGTACGACTTGCCGGCGCAAAACACAGTTCGAAAGAAGTTATGGTAGCACACAGACCGTACAGACCGCCATCTGTTGCTACGACGTTCAAGTTATACCGTACACGTTCTCAAGTTCAGATTGAAGAACGCCTTAAATAATAGGCAACTTCTCTAACATACAAGCTGAAACTCGCTTCAGATCGGTGACCCAACAACAGTGACGTCATGACACACTTTGAAATGAACACCCAGTAGTCGCTATTGAATGCTCTAGTAATCAACGTTCTCTCGCCATAGAATTTATATCTGAGAAAATTTTCATGGTAGAAATAATAATTCTTCATACAATTGACTTCTAGAACAGTTCACACCTGTATAGGAACGGTTAGCGCTTCTGGCCGAAACCAGGTGACACGGGTTCGAATCCCGGTCGAGGAAAGTTACCAGGTTGAGGTTTTTTTCCGGGGGTTTTCCTCAACCCAATATGAGCAAATGATTGGTAACTATTTGTGTTGGACCCCGGACTCATTTCACCGGCATTATCACCTTCATCTCATTTAGACGCTGAATAACCTAAGATGTTAATAAAGCGTCATAAAATAATCTACTAAAAAAAAACTAAAATAGGAATAATCTTGGAGATATTGAATTCTTATCGTTTCATTTCAGGCAATTTGAACGAATATTAATGTTGTATAGTTTATTTAACTAAAGATCAATTATGTTCCTGAACTTTATTATGAATATTTCGTGCACATCATTCCCAGATTAACTGACCGGATGTTACTAAATAAAATTGTAAAAGTCGCTATTTATTTATTTTATTTATTTATTTTATTGCAAGTAAGTTTGAAATGAATACACGTTAATACACTCCTGAAAGAGTAAGATTTGTGTTCAGGAGCGGATTCCAATACAGACAAAAATAAATTTAAAATTGAGAGTGAATACAGATTAAACAGTGTTTAACATGTTTAAAACCTAACTATAAATCCAATATTATTTTTTATTTTTATTAATTTGGAGAGAATTCTTGGTTATAATTATACATTAGAATAAAATTTGTTTAATAATTTGGGTCCTTGACTGATGCTATTATAAAAAGCTGCAATGGTTTTACATTTTTATTCAGGAAAACGCAGAGAATTCATATTTTTAGTTTTATATTTATGTATATACCTTTCAAAGGTTTTCAGATTTTTGTGAAAATATTTTAATAAAATAAAATAATAAATTTGTTTAATGTCGAAAACTTTGAAATGTTTAATCAACAATTCAGTTGAGTAATTTTTCTGCTTTTAAAACAATTTTTAATACTTTTTTCTGTAGTAAAATTAATGGATAAAGGTTGGATTTATAAGTTCCATCCCAACCTATAATACCATACATAAATATAGATTGAAATAATGCTAAATAAATTATACGTAAACAGTTAATTGACAAAATATTTCTTAGAACAACAAAGTAATAATGTTTTCAGTAATTTATTACAAATATAATGAATATGATTATTCATTTTAAATGATTATCAATAATTATACCTAAGTATTTAACCTCATTAACTTTATTAATAACTGAACAATTGCAATTTATATGGGAACAGTCAAAATTATGCATTTTAATTTTTAGTGTAGCCGAAATTGGTTTATTATCTTTATATACCAATACACAGGCATACTGCATGCTGAAAACCACTTTCTCGATAAAATTGTTAAGAAGTGTATTGTCATGAACATCTCTATTTTCCGTAACCAAGTACTTTCTTTTATACTTCGTGCAAACAGGGAGAAAAATGGAACCTAGTTGTCCATAGTTTCAAGCAAGCAGATCAAGACTTCTGAAATTACTCATGACTATTCGAAGAACTGACATCAAATGTGATATCAATCCATGCGGAAGTTGGCTCCATCTTCACTGCGGATGTGGAGAGATGCTTCGGAGTTCAAATGAGACATATTACAGTAGGCCTACATGTTTATCTTGTCGTCACTGAATTAGTGACATTTCCTTTCAGTGTAATAATCGTCCTTTGAGCTCAGATCGGTAACGCTACCCATATTATCCGTGTCTACGTCACCAACACAGACATAACACTATTGTCGCCAAGTAACGACCGTCTGTTCCAAGAACAAAACATAATATCTCAATGCACAGTCTCATAACGCGATATATTCATAGATCAGTATTTCCTGTGATTCATATTGTAATCTACTGTAACATCAGTTCGCTACTTCAAGATGTACAGCATCACACCACGTGTCATTAAGGTTGTGCAAACGACATTTTATATCACCACCACCACCATCACTTTTTTTACATGAAACGTTCATGCTCGAATTCAGATGAATAAAATGTTATCAAAGTTTCAATATCTGACGTCACTTAGTAGCAGATCAAACTCTTGCATTGATAAGGTGTTTGCTAGACTAGACGGCAGTTTGGAAGGCGGTCGGCAGCTATATTCCGTGGCACTACAGCCCGTGAAGGGCCTAGACCAACCAGCCGGCTGCTGGCCTCACGCCCACATGTCGAAGCAGAGGTGGACGATCATCCAACCAGAATGGAGGTATCGTGTGGTTAGCACGATGATCCCCCAGCCGTTATAGCTGGCATTCGCAACCGGATTTCGCTACCTATCGTAGCTCCCCAAGTGCATCACGATGCTGGGTGGGCACCGGTCCCATACACTGGCCGAAATTTCATGAGAAAATTTCTTCCCTCATGAGGACTCGAACCAGCGCGCATTCCGTAACGCGAGTCCTAGGCAGGATGCCTTAGACCGCGACGCCACGGCGCGGGACGGTCGGCTGCTATATGCGCCGTAGCATTTCTGGTATGTGACGTCACAAGCTTGTACAGTAGAACCAATCGGAATCAGTCTGTAACAAGTACTTCCTGAGTTCGTTTGTCCACGTGTGAGTGTTTCAGTACATTGAATGAGTAAAACTAACATTTGCTGTGTGTGTAAGATAAATAAATGAAAGAAGAGACTGTAAAAGATAAGTATTACACAGGCAGGCGAGAAAAATAGTGTTTAAGGTGTATAATTATTTTAAAAACGTTGACGAGCAGAACGCTGCCGGCCATCTTGATGCTAGCTGCAACGTTGCCAACATGCAAGAAACGACTGCAGAAGCATGTGGTGTGGGATTGAGAACCGTGTAAATAATATTATTAGTGAAGGAAAGAGGATTTGTTTGGTGTCATGCTTACAGTAATCAACGGCTAAGATCATTATTGTCTTTTGATAATTTAAATTCTCTCCTGCCTTATTTGTATTGCACGTGCTCGTGAAGTACGATGTGGCTGCCTCGCTTTCTCTATCTGTCTCTCGCGACGCAAACGCTAGCAGACTACCGCCTTCCGAATTGCCGTCGACTCTAGACGGACAGACTTACTTTCTTGCGTGAATTACATTTCTTATTTCTCTTATTACAGACCCATACTAACGGCCCTCCAACAAACCAATTCATATGAAACACAGTAATTCCATTGTAAATACTAATACATATGTTATGCATTCAATAAAGGAAAATTATCATTAAATTGCATTAAATTTATATCACTCTGAATCATATCGTCGTTGTTCCGGTAATAACTCCTATGTGACACATTTATCGATTTTCAGATTTTTGCTCTATTAAATAGCTTAAATACTGATACAGAAAATAATAAAATCTCCTATATGTAATTATACAGGGTGAGGAAAGGTAAAAAATTTAGGATACGATATCTTAGGCCATTTTGAGTGAAAAAGTTCATATAAACATAGGTCCGTTTTCGAACGATGGCGGAGCTAGATGCAATTTTTTGGTAAAACGTCTCGCCCCAATGCGAATCAGACGTTACCATATGCTGCTGACGTGAAACAAGATCACCGATGAATGACGTAACATTGAATCTGCATTGTGAACGATGTAGATAAGAGAAGAGAAACAAACCGGGTGGTGGGGCATTAAAATGTCACAACAAATACGCTATCACTTATCGGTTCACAGCAGTTCAGCCAGCTACCTACAGTACAGTAGTTATACAGGTAGTTTTTCAAAATGCCTTATACATTTCTGACTGCAGAATACGCCGATAATGTGTATGCTTATGGTTTGTGCGTTGTAAGTTTCTTGCGTGCCGTCGCAGAATATGAACGACGCTTTCCGAACAGAAGGGTGCCATATCGAAGAGTATTTACTGTCTATAGGGTTGGATGAAAGACTTGGTGTAGCAAAGGAACGGGAAACGAGAGAGGCGCTAATCGACCTATTTTGGATGCGGTATAAAGACAGCCACGTGCAACTCTCCCGAACGATGAGCTCGATTCACCTACGAGCGCAACAGTGCATTGAAGCAGAAGGAGGTGCCTTTGAAAATGTGCGAAAACAATCGACCCCGACTTCTAGAATATTAGGTATGTATGCATACGTGAATATAAACTTTAAATTTGTCCGTTAACTGTCTCTAAATGCGAGTTAGTACAATGGAATCTCAGAAGTTTTTGTGAAATCAAAGAGCCATATCTCCGTAACCATTCGAAATCGGACCTATATCTATATGAACTTTTCATTCAGAATGACTTCAGAATTCACATCCTGAATTTTACCTTTCCTCATAGAATCACTCTGTATTTCCTTGTTTCTGAAAATGTAAGAATTCACAGTCTCCTATGAACGGCTGCCATAGGATGAATAAATGTGTTTTTTCTTCCTACTGAAAAATTTAATATTTCGCACATAGGAGTTATTGCAGGAACAACGACGATATTCATAATCCCTAAAATACAAATTTCTTAAATGTGTGAATATTGCAATAATATCCAACCGTGAGCATATCTTGAATCTCTTGTCTCTTTTTAATAAAAGGTTCATAGACAATCCACTGCATCTCCTATTTTTACGTGTTCATTCACGGCGCACTTTATTAGACTAATAGAGTGCGCCATGTTCTTTCCATCTCAATATACAGTGAAATAATCCTGCAGATTGAAAGGGACGATAGGGTACACTAAAAGAATAGAAAACCTGCATTACGTTTTCTGATTAAATGCACGGTTAATTTGAAAATGAAGTTGGAAGTTTCAGCAGTCCGACACATTGTTCTTCTTTTCGTAATACAGATATAACATATCAACGAACTCACGTCTGTCTCTCTACGTGAAATACCTACTACCTCCCTCTCTGACTACAACGTTGCAATCTGGTTGGATCGTGTTTCTTTTACCGAACTAAATCGCTGTGAAGTGTTTACTACAACGCTTTTGTATACATTTTATTATGTAGTATATCTTAGGTCGAAATTAAAATAAAGGAAAAGATATACAGAATGAAATTTTGTTCATGATGTAGTGAGGTAAAGAGAGACAGACAGGCAGACAGACAGACCGGAGAGTATACGTGTGTGATAGAAAAAAATACTGACTTTTGCTTAGAAATTTATGTCAGATTTATTACCAACAATACGGTGTTTATAAATATTGTTTCGCTGATGTATATTCCGGGTTAAGTTGCTTCATGTCATAACTCTTTTCATAATGTATCTTTGTTTTGAATGTACTTACATCACAGAAGGATACCGAGCCTGACTCGAGATCACCCACACACGTACGAGCAATAGTGAGTCGGCGGCGAGCCGAGCACCTGGCGAGCCCAACCAGATTCGATCGAGCCCAACCAGATTCGATCGAGCCCGGCTCGTGGCGTCCCACACGGACGGATTTGGCTCACTGGAACCCGAGCCGAGCCGGGCTCGCGAGCCAGACTCGCACGTGTATGGGCCCCTTTAACAGGAAGGCGTAAAAATGGAATATTGGAAAATACTAGGTTTGCAGTGAAGGATCTTCCTGGGTCAGAAAAACTATGAATTAATTAATTAATTGATAATTAAAACGTACTTGGATAGTAATATGAAAACCTTTCTATGTTAGGACTCTAATGGCCTGGTTTATCATGTGAGAAGGATAGAACTTCATATCTTCTGCAGGAGGCCATTGCTCTGTAAAGATTTTTTGGCTATCTTTAATATAATTATTTATAGCAAAGCATTCCTGTGTTGTAAACGTAACAGGTAAGGCACTCGGCTAAAAGCTTTACGTAAAAATGATGGTCATGAGTTAGAATCTCGATTACTGTCCATTGTCAGTGTGATGTTCTATCGCAGTCATGTCAATTGATGCCCATAGGTGCAAGCGCGCGCTTTAGAGCTCAGGAAAGCCTGAGCGCTTTAC
This sequence comes from Periplaneta americana, assembly GCA_025594305.2. NCBI lineage: Eukaryota > Metazoa > Arthropoda > Insecta > Blattodea > Blattidae > Periplaneta > Periplaneta americana. The sequence goes on from JAJSOF020000015.1 coordinate 52,903,598, forward strand.
AGCGGAAAGGAAAGAGACGGACGAAAGAGGTAGTATATGCCACTTGATCGAGCTATATACAGGGATGGCCAGCGCTGATTCAATAGATAAAGGGAAGATAACTTATTAAAACTGTATCCATGTTAATTTTTAGATTTGTCTGAGAAGTATAACTGCATTATAAGAATGTAAGTTTTAATTTTAATGCTCATTTTTCACAAGTTTGTTCTTTTTATTCAAAAGGAATTCTCAAATTTTTTATAGAAAATTCAAATTTTCAGATATGAAACTATTTATTTAGTAGCCTTAAAGGTACTGAAACAATGTTTTCGTAAATCTAATATACCGTAAATACGTATTACTGAAGATAGTGTATTACAAATTTTGAAAATATTCGCGTGGAAAATGTTTGTAAGGAAATGAATTAACAAAGCAACTACTGTTACATCATGAGCAAAAGATATGTGTTCATGTGTTGTAAAAATGTAAGCTCTATAGCTTCCTCAGGTTTCGAGAAAATAATTTAATATTCTGATGATAGGAAGTTGCTCACCAATATCACCTTAAAAGCATAATGCGATAAGAGTTTTGTTATGGCATATTAATTACAATTAAAATATATACAGTACTTAGGTAACTTTGCTTTGTAGGACTATAATATTGTTTTGATTAGTTCATTGATTACTTTCATAAGGCTAAAGATACAATGAATATTAATTTCAACTTATCATGTCATACTCAACCTTTTTTGGGGGGTATAATTTTCTTTATGAATGATGTGTTTCATCCACTTAGTACAGTATAGTTGTACTACTATGGAATTTATGTGAATATTCCTTTTTAACTCTTAATTATGTTATTAACGTTTAAAACACAACTGCAATATTAAGAAATTGGTGTTAGTACTTTTGTTTTACAGACAATATAGATAATATCAAACAGAAAGAAGCCATATAAAAATAATGACATAAAATTTCACGTTCCGTTTGAAGTTTGTGCACCACTGTTTCTTAATCCATCAGGTTGTTCATTCCTCTTTCCATACCTAGCGCTTGATGCCCGCGCACGACGTCAAGGTAAGAAAAATGAGCTTGCTTTGACATCACTGTTCTATCGTCTTAGCAAGTACTGCACCATGTTACGAGAGTTTCTTCATGTATCTGTATAATATCATATCGAATTGAAAACGACGTCCACAGAATAAACCCAAGATGAACCTGACAGAGGTAAAAAAACTTGCAGTTACGTACATTTAAAAGAGGAGAAAGTAAATGAATAATTATTGTTTAAATATACATTATGTGTTTATTGTTCCTTTCTTAGTTTATCTACTAAACACGATACTACAGAGTTTATTCTGGAAGCAAAGCATTGCATAATTGTACAGGTATTAAATTTTACTTACAGTGTTTAACATTGTATTGCTTAAAGAGGATAAAAATGGACACATTTCAATGTTACGTCAAAGCTATGAGTATAATAATTTCCCGGAACTCGAGGCGAGTGGGATCAATGGGTGTTTGCGTAGAATATATCTCGTGCCGATGCTGCTCAGACGTGCGCGCTATAAATGAAGCTCGTATTGCAAATCCTACTGATCTCAGTGTGCTGTAAATCCCAAAGAGACATCAACACGTACAACTGTGACAAGTCAATATAGCGACTGATCATAATGTACGATCGAGCTTTATCACTGTATGGATAGGTACTGAATTTTAACCTTGCTCCCCCAGCCTGCTGGTAACACGGTGAATAAACCAATATGCAGCATAAAGGAGTATTAACTGGCCAGCATTTTTCGCTGAATTGGAAGACCTGGAGGCTCAGCAGAAGCTTCATCTGGCTCTATATAAAAAACACAACTTATCGTAAATCTAAATTTATATACAGATGCACATGCAGACGCATATAATCGTACATACAAATACT
>JAJSOF020000015.1:52905605-53002470 GCA_025594305.2 Periplaneta americana
GATGTATACAGAATCTCTTACACTCAGCTGACATCTATCCAAAGCAGCCACTAATTTTGTAGTGATAAAAATTTTTGGTACCTCGCCTTGTAGCATTCTGCATTGGTTTACTCCCAGAAGTCTCTCCTAAAAACTGACCAACATCGATTTCATTTAAGCATGGAAATGCCTTATTTGAATCTTCAGATGATGAAAAAGGAGGTACAGCATGAGATGTAGAAGTAGATGCTGCACACTTTTGTCTCATTTGTCTCTTCTCTTCTAATTTTCTTTGCCTCGCCCTTTTTTCTTTATCCACGAGTTTTCTGTCTAGTTCTGGAAGATTCTCGCTGTTGAAGTAAAAACATCCTCTCTTCTTACAACTTGATTGTTTGTAGAACATTGGCATTTGAAATATTAAATAGAATCTCCAAGTTATTTATAAACTCCTCTTCACAGTGCTTAAAAATGTCTGCACACTTCTTTGCATTTTTTTTTTTTTTAATTTTCTCCTCTCCGAATGCAAGTTAAGTTTTTGTGAACAATGCTGAATAGCTCTTCTCTGAATTCTTGCTTTCTCCAAAAAATATAACACACTCATGAACCACAAGATTAGCACTTTCGCATTAATTTTACGTCACGTATGTTACAAAATAAAATTTCCAGCACTTCTATATTTGATGAAATTTGTGTCCAGTTATTTGGTGTTTTATATCACCTATTAAAAACACATGTTCCCTGGCAATGTGTAATTCATGTGACATTATATTAGAGTAGTGATCCGAAAACACATGCGACACAATCAATAACAGATGAACTGACTGTACGGCATGTACTTACAGACCGAGGCCTGACTCAGCATGACAAGTCCAGAGTCATGCAAGCTTGCTTTACAGTCGGCATGGATTACAATGCTTCAGTCACAACAAAATTTTGTGTAGACATGTTTTAGAGTCATTTGAACAAAATTGGAGGGTGGGTGTTCATGAATGTTGAAGTCTGAAAATAAGAGACACCCTAGCTTTCATATATCTCATGTTTTCTGTGACATATAATGAAGTGATTCACCTTATTATTTGCCGAAACTATAAGATAGTCTGTAAAATATGAATATGTAAATAATTTTATCATTTCATAAAATTCCGACACACCGGTGATGCTGATATAACCTCGGCAGTTGCGAGCATTGTTAAATAAACCATAATTTAAATTAATTTTCTAATTGATAGTCTTTTCTTTTAAAAAATATTAAACAGACCTTGTTTGTATTCAGTGCATACGAAATATGAGAAGTTTTACTCAAAAATAACCTTTCACAAGCTTTTTCATCAATAAAGTGGCAATTAACTGCAACAATGTTCATACCAATAATTAGGCCTACTGATGAAAGAGTAGCATGACGTTAGTTATTGTCAATCATTGTTCTGACATCAACCCAGATCTGTTGACTGGAAGTTCCAGTTCTATACTGTAAGTGAGGATGAATGTGATGTATAACTAGAGGTAAGGTTGCTTTTATAACCTGTCTTGATAATATAATTTTAATCTTGAGTGGTTTTATCACACATGCATATTGTATTCACCAGTAATTTTTTTTCTGGATTTTAGGATAAAAGAATTGAGGTGCGTATTATATTCGAGTAAATACTATACATAATTTGACTTTATCTTTAGAGTAGAATATATATTTTGATGTACCGAAGTACATATGATATTTCCATGCAGATATTCTGCGTCATCACATGATGAAAGAGAGATGGAACGGAGAAAAATTCTCTCCGGCGCCGGGATTTGAACCCGGGTTTTCAGCTCTACGTGCTGATGCTTTATCCACTAAGCCACGCCGGATACAATCCCGACGCCGTTTAGAATCGTCTCAGATTAAGCTCCATCTCTTGGGTTCCCTCTAGTGGCCGCCCTCTGCACTACGTCATAGATGTCTATGAACGCAGGACCGAAGTCCATACATGTGTTGAGGTGCACTCAGATGAGTGACTGATTGGCCGGGATCCGACGGTATGGGCGCCGTCTTAAATCACAAAGTGATTTATTACGCATATCATATATATTTTGATGTACCGAAGTACATATGATACTTCGATGCAGATATTCTGCGTCATCACATGATGAAAGATAGATGGAACGGAGAAAAATTCTCTCCGGCGCCGGGATTTGAACCCGGGTTTTCAGCTCTACGTGCTGATGCTTTATCCACAACCCCCAGAATGTCTGGAGGACCACACCTGCTGTTGGTCGACGGGTCCATTGGACCTAGCTGGGAGATCTTGTTGATCACCAGCTTTCCCTCCTTAAGCCACTGGAGGACGATTTTAGTGCCATAGCAGGTCAGCACTAGGAACAGAAAAGTAGAAAGAGGAGGAAGGAAAGGGAAATGAACCCCTAGGCCTCGAATGCTCTAATGCCGTTGGGGTCGAAGAAAGTAAGAGTTCAGTCAGAGGACTGGATAGGAAAGGGTAAAGAGGGAATTAGGTATTAGATAGAGGAAAATTATACCAAATTCAGTCATTAACTCATCAAGCTGACCAGTGCTAATTGATGAGTAGCCCCTCCCTTTAGTTCAGCTCGTAAAATTATGCTTACTAACAGTTGCACCACGGGAAGGTAGGGATGGGACATTGGGTATTTGTCCAGGTTGGTTCCTTAAAGCCTTCAATGGGAAGGATTAATGGCTCTCCCCCCCTGTATCCGACAGATACAGATACCCTTTTGCAGCATCATACTAATAGGAGCTTCTGAGCACAGTGTCATACCATAATCATGCTATAAATAAGTGTTATTGTGGAGGCGAAATAATACAAATGTAAATGGTGCTGGACAGGACTTTCTTATATTTTCATATGAATTAGCTGATAAGGAAAACAGTAAAATTCTAAGCATATGCTTCCAAACCACATTTTCTAGCTTTCATAGTTTCATTATACAGATCAGCCTTATTTAACATGTAACTATTACGTGAGTCCCAGCAAACATTCCTAGTGTTTCTGTCGGCATCCAGATCACTATGCTACCACTGCTGCTTGCACCTCACAGTGCTTCACCAGATCAAAACCTATGTACCAGAAAGAGACAATCCAACTCTCATTATAAAGGGACTGTGTCGTTCCCAGACCTACTCTGCCATCTATGCAAGATACATAGAACGCTTTTATTCTACCCATGACTGCAAAGTGAAGAATCATGAGTTGTTCATTTACGATTAAAAAAAATACTTTGAATCATAGACTGGGATGAGTTCTGAACAAACTATGAATGAATCATTACAAACGATTCATAATGTCTGATTGAATCACTTAAAAAGAATCGTGTTGCCCAGCTCCAGTTTGAAACCCTTATAATATTATGAATGAACTTCCCATTTTTTGATACTATCGAGTCACCAGAACTATTGATAGTATTGGAAACAATTTGGCTCTCGATAGTTGAAGTCATAACTATCGCCCATCACTAGTTCAATGCCGAAAGTCACCCATTCTGCTTCAATTGGTTGACAGGGGAAAACCTCGGAAAAAACGTGTTTCAACCAGAAGTTGAACCTCAGCCCAATTGTTTCACAGTCAGGCATGCTTACCTGTTACTCCACAGCAGTGGACCACTGCATGCCTTTATAGCTGCTTGTCTAGACAGACAACAGACTTACATAGCTAATTTCGGGAGACAGGGATTCACCAACCATGCAGCTTTCACGTGGTAATCTCTATCTCTATTCCCCTCATTTCCTCTCTTTTGGCACATACACAAAAAAGCTCAGACCTGAAGGATAATACAACCACCAGTCAGAGGTGATGAAATAAGCTAAGCATTAGGCAATACACCAACCATTTCTAGATAAGGCGAGATGTACTCTTGAGAATAGTCGCATTAGCATCTCTTGTGGTTAGTCATGAAACATGGATGTCCAATTTTTGAAACTTGTTAAATTATTAATATAACATAGTACATAAGTTTTAATCTGGCGAACTGTGAGTTCGTGGATGCAAGCAGCAGTGGTAGTGGGGGAGGAGGAGGATCTGTCGTTGTTGGTCAACAGAAACACCAGGAACGTCTGTTGGGACTCACTGTAGTACTGTATATCCATATCATAATGAATCAGGCAACACTGTTCGGCCTTCAACTACATAATTATTTGCATAAATCCTACTTCAGTTTATCAATGGACCGACTCAATGCGATTCAACACAACAAAGTAATAAAGAAGTGGTCTGCCAGCACACATTTCAACAGTGAAAAACAAATGGAAAGGACTAATGACTACAGAATGTGACATAAGCTTTAATTATGATAAAAAAAAGATTAAGCTCAAGGTAAACGAATTTCAAATAACATGTGAACCACTTTCAAGAACATAAAAAAAGAACAAGACTATATATGAAGTAATAACAATACAGTATAACTAGTGCTGTCATAGGGGCCATAGGGTGTATGGGAACCAACTGAAGGCCTAAAGAATGAAATAAATACAAAACAGATAAAGAATACTACAACACCGAAAAATCTTAATATCATATATAAGAAGATGTACTGAATTACTGGTTGAAGGAAGAAGAGAAAGTGGAAGACCAGAAAACAATAGAGGGATCTGTGCAGATAGAAAGAGTGAAGGCCCACTCCCACTTAGTAGAATCAAATCAAAACGAAATGTCTGCTGGCACCCACATCTAGTGGGATCGAACTGAAGTACAGATTAAAATGGATTGCATAAAGATATGTGAAGAGGGAGAAAGATAAATAAATATTTAAAACAAGAAATGGAAATACTGGATACATGGAGAATTTTCACATTATTTGACTATATTCTCAGAGGTGAAGCAAAATTTCGTTCTTTAGCGCAGTTTTGGATTTTAACTTTTACTCAATGTTTCCATTACTGGTAATTTACTTATTTCGCTTCAAGCATTATCATGGGAATAATTATTATGGTAGTACTTCTGTGTTTTGTCATACAATAGTGGATAATTTTGAACAAGATTTATTACTTTTTCTTTGTTCATATTATTTAATTGTAGTTTTCTGTAGGCATACATACTATTTCACCAATAACTTTCAATAAAGAGACTGCGCTAACAAAAATGGATATGACTCATTTGTTTTTCCATGAAGGCTTCACAAGAACATACGATCATAACCGATACAAGAAATTCTGTTCCGTCAGTGGAATAAATATTCTAGCTCATGAATTCTATTAGATTCGATATGCTTTGATTCGAAGCGCCACTTTCTGTTATCTTCCATTTAAATACATTGTGAAGATAAATTCTGTTCGATTCGATTCCGCCAAATGGGAGAAGGCCTTAAGCATGCCTAGTCTCTGGACTGGAGAAAAAGAGAAACAGAAAGGAAAGAAAAAAAGTGGAAAAAAGAAAGGGAAGATCAGGAGAAGGAAAAGAAAAAGAAAATTTAAATGTAGAAAGTTAATAAAAATGAACCCACAAAAAGGGAAACCTGCTCATGATGTTAATAGTTATCGACCAATAGCACTATTAAGCATGATAGCAAAAACCATGGAGTCCATGATCTCCAACAGATTAACTTGGTATTTAGAATCCCAAAATCTTTTATCACCAAGACAAGCCGGTTTTCGACAACTACACTCTACCAATGAACAAGTCATATGCCTCGGCCAAGAAATAAAAGACAGTTTTAACAAGAAAGAAGATACCTTGGAAATATTTATTGACTTTCAGTTAGCATTTGACTCTGTTTGGAGAAATAAATTATTACTAAAACTCCAGAAATTAGGTATCTCCAGCAATATGTTCAGATGGATATCAGAATTCCTTAGTCAAAGATTCATTGCCACTAAATTCAATTCTACCTCAGGGCGCTGTCCTCAGCACAACTTTATTCAATATTTATATAAATGACACCCTCCCTGTTAGAGGAATCAAACATGAAAACAGCACTATTTGCAGATGATATAGTTTTGTGGACTTCCGGATCTTACAGACATAGAGACAAAATTCAAAATTCTGCTCTTAAAGCTCTAAATCAACTGCATGAATGGAATACATCAAATTTGATGACACTCAATTTAAGCAAAAGTAACTACCAAATATTTTCACTCCGTAAAAAAGAAAGAGAATTCAATATCCAATACAATGGCCAACACCTTCCTAGGACTTATGAATCCAAATATCTTGGAGTTATTTTCGATAGTAAGTTAACATGGAGCAACCATTTGAAATACATTTCTGAAAAAGCTCGTAAAAGATTCTCCCTTCTAAAAAGACTAGCAGGAAAGAAATGGGGATGCTCTAGGAATATTTTGAACACTACATACAAAATGTTTATACAGCCAGTGCTGACGTACTGCGGAGAAATTTTAATTACTTCACCTTTCATAAACGACATAGAATATGTATGATTTGAGGCTTTCTCGGCGTTGGTTCGCTAATATGTTTTCGCGGGATATCAGCCGAGTTAAGATTTTGGAATGCTCCAAGCTTTCGACTGCTATCTCTGCAGCCATCTTCAGGGAAGTCACTTCCCTGAAGATGGCTGCAGAGATAGCAGTCGAAAGTTTGGAGCATTCCAAAATCTTAACTCGGCTGATATCCCGCAAAAACATATTAGCGACATAGAATATGTTCAAAATCAAGATCTCAGACTCATTACTAGTGGAATCAAAACAACGCCAATAGATTCTATGAGATTCCTTACTAATATTAACAGCATCAAAATGACAATAGAAGGAAAAGCACTGATTCAATATGAAAAACTTAACAGATTACCAGGAAACAATTGACATTCTTCATACAGTCCTCTCTGTAGATTGAAAACTCAAAAAGTTTCATATCCATTGTTCAAGAATTAAAACAGAAAATCAATATCCCGAATTTAAAAGAAAACTTACAAATTAAACCAAACCCTTTAACCCTATTAAATATAGAATATAATCTAAATTTAACAGAAGAAATACTGAAATCAGAAGTAAACACTGAAATACTGAAACAATTGTCTTTAGAGACAATTAATATTAGGTATCCTCCACAAAACTGGCTTCATTTATACACCGACGGATCCTTGATCTCCAAAGAACAAGGTTCGGTGCAGGTGTTACGTGCTGTCTCTTCTCACTTTATAGATCTCTTGGATATGGAACAACAAGTTTTGATGGTGAAATCATTGCAACAAGTGAAAGTCTCAGGAATCTTCTATGCCACATCAATAAATTTAGGAATGCAGTTATATTGTCAGACTCCAAGGCAGCTATTCTATCAATCATCTCTAAACACACACCTTAATCTCAAACAGCAGAAATAACTAAAATGCTCTCTCAATTAATATCACTCAATAAAAGAATTATTGTATTCCAATGGATACCATCCCATTGTGGAATCCTGGGAAACGAGAATGTGGATGCTTTAGCAAAGAAGGGCAGCACTGCTACTTACAGACCTGTTACTAAATCTACATATTACTCTGTGAAGAGATTTATTAAATCTACATACTTAGACTTCAACAAACAAAATTTGATAACTCAATCCCAAGGGAAAAAATGGAACTCCCTGCATCAAAATCCACAGTTAATTCCCGATTTACCACGAAAATCGTCTGTAGCTGTATTTAGATTGGCAACAGGCCATGATTGTTTGGCCAAACACCTGCATAGAATTCGAATATATCAGTCCCCTAACTGCCCATTGTGCAACTCAAACCAAGAAATGGATTCGGAACACCTCAAAATCTGTGCTTCATTGGCTGGTCATGATAATATCTTTGAAAAATATTGGAGTGCAAGAGGTCAAATGACTTTATTGTCAAACGCCTGGCATTAGAAAACAACAACAACATTGAAGGGATTGGACTGATCCATTGTGTGGAGGTGTACTGTGTTAAAATGACAATATTTGTGGACAAAAACTATTAAAATAATATACAAATTAATTGGTATTAATTGAAAAATATCAAAGAAATAAACAATATTTTACATTAATAATGGAGATTTATGGCCAAAATTAAATGAAAATACCCCAAAAATGACCGAATAAAACAAAAAGGCTCTTATGAGATGTAAGAGGTAAAATATGCCCTAACAAATATGTCTTAAAACACTCAGTTTATCACATAACATATAAATACTAAAGCGGCTATATTTCTGGCGTACTAGAAAAAAAGATGCAATTTCATCGAAATCCTAGCCCTAGTCATTACCGAGTGTAATTAGTTACCACTGCCACCGGGTATTTACCCATTTGCAGTGTGAATAAATACACATACATACCACTTCTCATAGGTAGCATATAAGACTAATAAACCATACCTTGTTTGTGTTTAAAATGCAAATTACATTAATTTTACGACGTCCATAAGTTGTCTTCTGTAGTCTACTGATTAATGTGCCCTAAGAAGAAATATTCAATCCCATATGAGAGCACTGAATTTTCAGGTGGAAAGAATGTTATTCACAGCTTTCTTTGAATGTGGAATTAAATGTGTTGGCTCTGTTTTTAATATGTAAAAAAATCCTTTTGTTGAAGATAAAGATGAATAACACTAAATTTTACGTCCAGACCCACCACTACTCTGTTCTCAGCTCTTGGTAACAGATGTCAAATGATAATCGAGATTTCTGATAGAGATGAGTTATAACATATTGATTCATAACCGTGCTGGTCCACTACCATCTGTGCATAGTGAATAATTATGTCAATGTACATGTGCAAAGTGCACAAGTTAAAAATGGGTATCAATTAAGCTGAGACCAATCAAGAAGAGTCAGTGACATATTTGAGGAGTTGCATTCAAAAACACGTTTGTCCACTTGGAAACAAAAATGAGTCAGCTATGGGAATCTGAGGTTAAATGGAATTCGCAGCATGAATAGCTTTCGTGATCAAAAAACTGTTAGTCTCACAATGCTAAAGCAGAGAAATATGGCATTTCTTTCATAACTCAGTATGTCCTGTACTTTCTTGTTTTCAAAACTTTGTTAGTCAACTAAATGAAGTAAACAATTTTGTTGGGCCACCTGTGCTTATCTTCTTAAATAGTTTTTATAACATTAACGTTTTCGATACTACTTATGTATCATCATCAGATGTTAGAGCATTGTGTTAACTATATGTAATGAAAACCTAGCCTCTTGGTATTTTATGAATTTACTATTTGGTTGCATATTACTTATCGTAATGTCTGAGCCTTGTTAGAGTTAACATGGTGACAGTCCGTTATGATTTCTTAGCCTAGGTCAGTGTCTCTAGTTCACAATAAAATGCAATTAAAATGCAATATAAATACAATAAGATACAGTTTTAAACAATTTACAAAACGCTATATAAAATATAACATGTAATGAAACTATGTACACTTGTTGGAATGGCTGTGTTGGTCAATCATTTACGCCGTTAAATAGGGTGGTTTCTGCTGGTCCTATTTCAAATGCTAAAATCATTGTCTGTAAAACGAAGCACTTATTGAGGTCACTGAATTTCTGTAGTTGTTTATACTGTGTGTTGTTATTAAGACCTTAATGGGCTTTTCACTTATAACCAGTTTCACTCTAACTTAACTATTCAGAAATTCATTGATGTCTACTGATATGCAAGTATCTGTGATTAGACGTATGTAGTTACAAGCGGTTTAATGGCTAGCTCCGTGAATCTAGCAAAGCCGTGCGTGTCTGCAACAATTACATATTATTAATAATATATTGATTCGATGTTGATTTGTGGTTGGAACTATTAATAATTGAAGCTTATGGAGGTGAAGTGACTTACGATTTTGCTGATGTCGTGCTGTTCTTGTTGGTTGCATGGCTTGGACTAGACTGACGAGCTCGCTCACAATATATTTCTTAATGAACATCGAATGGCATCGAAGGTGGGGAGGGAGTTGGGGGTGTCTGATTGGCTGTTGTGTGTGTTTGTTTTGGCAGGAGCAGTTTAAACAGATTAAATAATGGATTGTTTGTGTTGATTATTTGTTCATTAAGAAGGGGTTGTCCAGAGTTGAATTCTTTTACAATATGAAATTGCTCAGCTGTATCTATTGTAGAGTTATTTGTAATTCTTAATACTTTTAATGTGTCGTTTATATTGGTTAATTCGTGGTTTTCATCGATGAGGTGTTGTGCAAATTTGGATTTATTCCTATTGTAAATGAAATCTGAGGTATGTTCTCGGTACCTGATTTTGAAATTACATCGGGTCTGGCCTATATATGTCTTCGTGCAATTTTTACATTTTAGTTGGTATATGCCACTGTTTAAGAGGGGTTTGTTACTATTGATTTTGTTGGGAATTATGTTATTTAGTTTATTATTAGTGCTAGAAGCTATGTTGATATTTTGTTTTTTGAAGAAGTTACAAATTTTATTTGAAATCTTGCCATAATAAGTCAAACTGTGCCATTGTTTATTGTTTTTTGTTTTTTCGGGTTGGAGTGTGGTAAAATCATTTTTATTTAATTTTGTTTTCCTTTTTGAATTAATCTATTGATTAGTTGTTTTCATATCCATTTTCGATGGCTAGTTTTTTTATGTAATTAATTTCTTTGTTGCAATTATCTTTGTTTAGTGGGGTTGTGAGCAACCTATCGATGAGAAACGGAATTTGCTAATTTTGTGCGTGGTGGGTTGTATGGAGTGTTTATTTATGGAGTGTGTAGTTGCTGTTTGTTTCCTATATATATCAAATATTATTGTTGGGGTTCTATTGTTATGTTTAAGTCTAGGAAGTTGAGACTGTTTTTATTACTTTGTTCTAATGTAAATTTTATGTTTTGATGCCATTTATTGAAATCATCTTGTATTTGTGTATTCAAGTTTTGAGTGTTTTCGTATACTATTAATGTATCGTCGACATATCTTGCGTAAATGCTAAAGTTAAATTTTTTGCTTAAGTTGTTTATATGTTTGTTTTCTAGGTCCTGTAAGAATATGTTTGCTAAGTATCCGGAAAGGGGGTCGCCCATAGCTAAACCTGAAGATTGGGTGTATATTTTATTATCAAATTTGAAATAGTTTTTTTTAATGATATTTTTAGTAATTGAGTGACCTGTTGGATAAGGTTATTCTCAAGTTGGGCTTCATTGAGTTTTTAGTTATTATGTTAATGGTTTCATCTATTGGTATGTTTGTGTATAAGTTTGTTACATCCAGTGACAATGTTTTGGTGTTGTTTGTAGTTTTCAATTTTTGAAGTTTTTTATAATTTGTTTTGTATTAATGATGTTGTATTGAGTATCTTGTGTTATATTTTTGTTTACTGAGCTTGTAATTTGGTGCTTCCCTGCAATTAACTATTGGTCTCATTGTCATTTCTGTTGTATGTGTTTTGGGAAGTGTTTTTAAGTTTGGTGCTTTAGGATTCTTCATAATAATGTTGTGGGCTTTACTTTTGGTGTGAAATCTGGTGCGTTTTTTTATGGTGGTTTTGATTTGTTTTGGTATGTTTCTGTGGGGTCCGCTGTCATTTCGGTGATCTGGTTGTTATTGAAAAATGCTTTAGTTTTGTCTATATATTCTGTTTTGTTCATTAATACTACTGCATCATTTTTATCAGCTTTTATATGTATGATGTTGTTATCATCTAGTTTTTGTTTTAATAACTTTAACTCTTTATGTTGTTTCGTAGCTGTTTTGAACTCTTTTTTTAGTTGTTGGATCTGATATATAATTACCTATTATTTTAGCAGTACTGTATTGTAAAAATTCCTTGTTCTCATGTTCACTGTTCTGGATTATGTGTTGGGTTTCGATTGCTAAATTTTCTATTACTTTGTGTATATTGTTAGTCAAATTTCGGTCACAGCATGCTGGCTTCGTGCAGTTCAATGAAGATTGCTGCCATAATTTATTTACCAACAGACCATGTCCTTGAGCAAGTTGAGAAACTATTAACCCAATGGACTCGTATTTTGAAATATTTAAATTCCCTGCACTCGAATTCAATATACAGTTTTCATATGAATTATTTATACTGTCTAAAAATATGCTTACCTTCAAAACTATATTTGCTATATTCCATTATACCTCTGAGGAGTTACATAAATGAAAGGGTATCATCAATCTCGTGTAACCTCAGCTCTTCAAACAAGGTGACTGGGTTAAGAAAAGGAATGTACTATTCTCACTCCTCAGAAGTACAGGAAATCTGCAATCTAGTTACAGAGTGAAAATAATTTGAGATGGTTGGAAATTGTGGAGTGTTACATACCCTACAAAAAGTAGCAGACATCAAACAAATGAGAAGATTATCTATTAAGGACAAATCAAGGAGCCTAGAGTGGTCAAGGTAATAATGGAAGTTGATTGTAGAGAAAAAGAAGTCATTGAATATGACAAAGATGTTTGTGTCTTCAAGTGCAAGAATTTTATGTATATAGCAAGACTTTCTACTTTGGATTGACTGATTGATTGAACTGAAATCCTCTTTTCACAGATCAATACATATCTAGTTTTGGCTGCTGTTGGTGTAGTAGCCATTACATATGTGGTTATTCGAAGTGGAGTAGTTACACAGTACATAACGAAAGTGTAAGTTTTTCAGGTGTTCAGAATTGTTCAGTAAGTGACGTAAGGCTGTATTTTATCAGCTCCTGAAAAAAAAAAATTGTGTGTGTTTATTTGGGTATGTTTATAGAAAATGGTTGTTTCCCTAAAATTGGTAAATGAAAAATATTTTTTAAGACATTTACATGATTCTTGTGTGTATGGGTACTAATTTTTCAAGGTTAGGTTGCATTAACTTAGGTTAGAGCTGAAGATAATACTTTACTTGAAGAAACTTCACTATCTTTCCACCCTTTCACATTCTCGGCTTCCACGTCACTTATATATCCCCTCAACTAACCCACTAACCTTGTTACATACCTCGGCCTCATGTCACTTATCTGTACTCTCATTTAACCCATAACGAAACGCAAATCAGACTTGAGTCTCGTGTGTGATGTAAGATTGGCCCTCTACTTTTTGAGAAGCGAATATCCAAGTATAGTAGCCTGCATACATGTATGATTGTCAGGAGTAAGATCCTTTCTGTAGAAACGTGCTCGTCCTAAATAGTACCACATACTCTTTTTTCTAGAATTAGAAGCCAAGAAGAAATATTAGCCATTTAAAGTTTTGTGAGATGCATTATATTAGAATGGTCTCTAGCAGAAGCCACTGAAGTAATGTTGCAAAATTTAAAAAGTGGTAGTATGATTTGTTGAAGGGGATATGCGTTTCTGTACTATTTCCCCATCTAATCCATTCTAACCTTGTCACAACCTCGACCTCCTGTATTTTGGTCCAGGGAAAATCATTCATTTATGAAATGGGGATTAGAAATGTTGGAGACCACAGAAAGAATGTTACCAGCATTTTACACTAGCAGACTATTGTCACTTGTTGCAGTGAAATGTTTGAGTTGATTAGAATAATTATATTTTTTGCATCTGCATCATTCATTTGCACATAAGTACGTGTGAGACCATTCCAAGAGAAGAATGTTACCAGCATTATGTAAACTTTTAGGAATTAGATTAAACTTTGGGAAAAACTTAGTGACTATTCCTCAAGGTGAAGGAAGTATGCAGATGGATGAAAAAAATGTATCATTGTTTTTGAGTAGGTTATTAATTTATATCAACATCTTATATTTTGCATCCTGCATCATTCATTTTGCAGCATTTGCTCATGTTGGTTGAGGAAAACCCCGAAAAAACCTCAACCAGGTTTGATAGGACAAGCCACCTGGTTTTTGCCAGACGCTGACCGTTACTCCAAAGGTGTGGGCGAAATAGCCAACTCTAAGCTTTGAACTACAAAATTTTGTATGAAATTATATTTCTTTACCTCTTTGTAATGGTGCGCAATCGTTACACAAACGAAACTTGTAAATCTCTTTAGGAATTAGAATGATGATTGGGCTGAACTTTGAAGGGAAAAACTTATGAATATGCAAAACTGAACTACTGATAAGTTTTCAAGGTGAAGTGCAAGTAGCAGATGGATGAGTAAAAATGAAATTCATATGTTTCTTTATTTCTTTTATTTTACGACGCTTAAAAACATTTTGTTGCCCCTCATTGACTAAATGAGAGTGAAGAAGGTGATAGTGCCAGTGAGTCCGGGGTCCAGAATTGTTTTATAGACAAAGCAATTTGGTGCCATTGTGAGGGAAAACCCCCAGAAAAACTCTGTGTTCAGGTAACTCTGCCCCAACAAGGATGTTGTGTCAGAATGGATTTACGTAACAAGTCTGACCTAATAATACTACAGAAGGTGTATGTAGAAAATATGTTATGTACAAAGAACCAGTTGAAAAAACAAAAAAATGCATGCTTGTGTTGCATGAATACCTGAGAACAAATGAATGGTCAGCACAAAAATCCCCTATACCCACAAAATTATATTTCACTTTACCTCTTTGAACCACCGAAAAAGAATTTTCAACTAATAAATGAAACAACAAACCTTTTTTGCTTCAAATTGAGTAGCTCTTGATGATTCAAATTTTATAAATCATTAGAATTCATTCTTAGCAAGCAATATGTTAATTTGAACAAAAAATGGTCTTTAGGGGTTTTGAATCTAGAGGATTCATATCCTTCAAAAAAATTGGAGCTATTCCAGCGTGAATTTGAATGGTCAAAATGGTTTCCGTCCTTTTTCACATATTTTTTTATTTCTTTAGTGTAATATTATTACGTACTTATAAACATTATATTTAATATTTACTATTTCAATAATATGCAAAACTCATAAAAACAAAATAGGTCTACTTGTGTAATGCTAAATATATTTGAAAACACAATAATAGGTTTTTATTGAACAAAACATTTGGTGCTAATTTGCAAAACAAGGAGGTATCACTCATCTAAAGACTGATTAGTGTAATAAGTTACTGTTCAGCGATATATGCAATGGAGGAAAGAAGAACTGGCCGTCGCAACAGGTCAAACCATTATCTCCTGGCTTAGTTACTCAGGTGATGCCTTATTGTTGTCACTTAAATTTCAGACCTGTGTTCGGAAAGACACTTAAACAAAACAAAATATACAGTAATCAGGTATTTGTAATTATTAAGTATATCATATTATTTACAGACTCCTATCAAAACTTTTCCAAATTATCCACAAAATTGATTTCAGAAATTATGAAATTTGATTTATTACTAACAATGGAGGAAGTTAATAGTAAATCCTCTTGTCATTTTCAAATGCTACTGAATAAATTGATGGCTCTTGAATCTCAAATTATATAAATCATTAGAATTCACTTAGCAAGCAAATGGGGATAACTCAATTCTGAACAAAATGGTCTTTAGGTTTGAATCTAAACTACCTATCAAAAGAGCCACTGCTATTTCAGCATTGAATTGAATGAATTGAAATGGTTTGGGTCCTTTAACAGGAGCAGTGACGCCACTTAAACGTTGCGTGAGTGGACGATATATTATATTAAACATTATATTTTACTCATATTTATATACAATTATTTTGTTTTCATTAGGTTTGTAAACTACATCTCAAAAGAGCCACTGCTGCAGTGGAAGCAATCCAAAACAATTTGATTTCAGATATTAGGTTTACATTACATTATAAAATCTTACATTTGTGAAATGGCTAATTTGCTGAAATATTATAAATGATAATATATCTAAAGACTACAATTATTTGTTCAGCGATATATGCAATGGAGGGGGAAGAGAACTTTATAACAGGTCATAACCCATTACATCCTGGCAAAAGTGATGCCATTGCTGCAGACTCAAATGACAGTTGCAAACAAAACAAAATAAGAACTTTCAGATAGTGGGTGTATACCAATTATTTAAGCGATATAAATCTTCCAATTAGCCTACAAAATTGATTTGGAAAATTATGTGAAATTTGATTTATTACTAACAATATATATAGAAGAATTATTTTATTTTCATTAGGTTTGTAACTACATTTAAATATAATTTTGCAGTGAGCGAAATTCAAAACAAATAAGAATTTTGTTTTCATTAGGTTTGTAACTAGCAGTCAAAAGAGCCACTGCTGCAATGGAAGCCATAAAAATCTTTTCAATGGTCAGGACAGGAGCTGAGTGTTGTTTGTTTGTAAAGATTGATTTATCACTCATATATATATATACAATTATTTTGATATTGCAGAGTTTCATAAACTACATCAAAAAAGGCACTGCTGCAGTGAAGCAAATAAACAAATAAGAACTTTCAGATGATGGAATTTTGGAGCAGTTACAGAATAGCAGTATTACAAGTGGCAGTGTTAGCTTCAGTTTGTTTGCAGGTGCTGATTGATTTATATAAGGACAAAAAAAAAAACCGGACACTTCTATATTGCTTGTATTTTGTTGCCAATTATTTCAAAATACAAACAAAACCATTTAAACAAATAATGTTTCATTGGCACCTTATACGACAACGGCAGAAAAATCTCTGATGAAAGAATTTACAAAAAAATTACAAAGGAGGCGTATATGTGGCATCATTTGGTCTAACTGTTTTTTCATTTTTATGGTGCATTATAATATTAAAAAAACTCTCTTTTAATGTGGTGTCCCCTCTGGCTTGAATAACAATTTTACCCATATGTTTTTGGGCATCCCTCTAAATTTTGGGTTATTAAGTCTTCTTGAGGAATAAGTTCATTCTTCGCCAAGTGCTCGCCCCAACTTTTTAATCCCCTTTTCTGGCCCGGTTCATTCTTAAACGCCCCCCCAGTGTCCCCCGTTTTCAATTTGGGGGTTCTGTCGGGCCCTTTTTGGGGTTGGCCAGGGAAAGAACAGGGGATTCCCATTTTTGGAATACCCAAACCATGGGCAATATGCACCCTCCCATTATCATGCATTAAAAAAAATTATCCCCTAAAAATTGGGCCCAAATGGACAACATGACAATTATTTTTATATACCATCAGTTTAGTTTTCCCTTTTTAAAAAAACCCAACTGTATGAGCACCCCTTTACACCCCCGGAAAACCCATCACTCCACCCCCTTCCATCGGACTTTTTGGAAATAAACACTGTAAAAATTTCCTCCCCTTTTTTCCCCAAACTTTTCACTTTCCACGGGTGAGCACAGTTTAAAACGGGCCCTTATCGGTCACAAACAGCCCACTGTCCTTTTCCCTCCAATCCCTGGACTTTGAAATTTTTCGTTCAACTCGGAAATCCTGAAAGTCTGGGACCAGTTCGGTCTACTTGATATAAACCACTTGTTTTAAACCCTTCTAACTGTTTTCCGGGAAATTGGGCACCCATTCATGTTAAAAATTTGGGCTGGGGCCACATAGTAGCGGGGCAGGTTCCCCCCTTAAGAATTTCTAAAAACCCCTATCCCTTGTCTTCATTTGGTTTTTCCCTTTTGGGACGCCCCAACCCTTTTTTGGGGTATATTCTGGGCCTTCTCCGTTTTAGGGGGTCGGGGTTTTGGTGTGCCAATATTTCTTTGGAATGAACGAAAATTCGGTCCATAAATTGAAAAGGGGCCACAGCTCAGACATCTTGGGGTGCATCTTGTTTTTGACAAAAAAAACCCCCTTAAACTCAAAAAATTTAAAAATAAAGAAAAAAGGGGAATGAAAAAGATAATGGCACAAAATGGTTGAGACAAAATTGTTATAGCGGGAGACCCCCAAAAGAAAAATTGGGAAATATTTGGTTGTAAGGGTTTTGTTTATAAAACAAAAAAATCAAAAATGTAAAAACTCTCCTAAAACAGATGGCTAATAAAAAATTGTATTTAGAAGATAATGTTTTGCAAAATACCAGCAAATATTAAAATGTCCGGTTTTTTTTTCGAGTGTATTAAATCCATGGTATGACAGCTCATGGAAGGGGGACTGTTGGCCTCTCGCCCCCATGCTCAGTAGAGGTCTCCCAAACCCGAATGAAGGTATTGGTGGTTAGCACCATTTCTCCCCAACAGTGCGTTACTGGAAATTCAAAACAGCAGTCATTTTTCCAAAAATTTGTTTTAAAGGTTAGTTTTTTCTGGGTTTTTATTTTTTCATTATCGAAGGAAAGTAATAGAGAAAAAACTTGGGTATATTTCCATTTTTTAACTGGGAACGGGCCCAGTAATTATCGTTACCCGGCCCCGGGAAAAATTTTTTTTCCCCCGAAATTATTCAAATTGCTTTACAGGGGTTTTTCCTGAAAAATTAGATTTGCATAATATATAAGGCCTTTAATTCGAACAGAAAACCACAATTTAAAATCACACAGAGTTTGTGGGGAATTGATGGGGTCCCTGCGTTTTTCCGGCCCCAGTTGTGTGGATATAAAGGAAAAATTGTGACGGGGGGTTGGGTAAATTTGGTAACCCCAGTTAAGATTATGATATGATGGTTAATAAAAAATATTTGTTTTTCAAAGGGGGTGTGAAGATCTTAAAGCCCCTTCAAAGTTGGGTTTGACTTTTGGGGGGTAGTTTTTATCTTTATGTAAAAAAAAATTTTTCGTCATATTTTATTAAGGTCCCTTTTTTTAAAATTTTTTAGGAAAAAAAAATTAAAGAGAAATTAAAAAATTTTAAAAGCCTGATAAATTTAAATTTTTTTTCAATGGGCTTGCAATTTTTTTTCAATGTCTAATTGGGTAAAATTTTATTTCCATTTTTGCTGATGTCACCCGGACTGTTTCCCAAAAAAAAAATGAGATGGCCTTTTTGGGACAAACATTGCTTATTTTTTGGGCATATGTCCCCCGGGATTTTACGAGAAACTATTAAATTTTGAACTAAAAAGTTTTTTACTGAGAAAATGGGTTTAATTTTTAATTTAGGAAAAGCCATGAAAAATTAATAAAACAACATAACTATTATAAACTTTTCAAAAAAAACTTTTAATTTTTTGCAACACTTTTTCCCGCCCATTTTCCCTTTTTTTAACTTTTTTCCCAAAAAAGCCTGTACCTTTTTAACCCATTTTTCCCCCAAAATTTGGCCCAAAAACTGGGCTATTTGGGGCCGAGAGACTTCATTGGGAAGTTCCCCAATTTTTTTACGGGGTTCAAAAATTAAAAGCAGAAAGGGGGGTTTGTTTTACCCTTACCCTTTATTTTTTATTTAATTGTTCCAATATATTAAGGAAAATTTTTTCAAGCGTTGTAAATTATTTTAACATTCCCACCCCTTTTTTTCCAGAAAAAATTTTAAAGAAAAAAATTCCCCCTATAAAAGGAAATACAAGGGCTTTTTTTGGGATTGTTTTCAACAAAATACCCTTTTGTCCAAGAAATTTATGTTAAAATTTTAAGTTTTTTTAAAAAAAGCAAAATAAACCCAAAAATTTCAAAATGAAAACTTGCATTGTGAATTTTCCAATTTTTAAATTTTTGATTACTTTAAATTTCATTTTTAAAAAAAAAAATAATTAAACCCTTTTTAAAATTTTGTGGCCCCGGCAAAATCCTTTTTCCCCTCTTTTTCCTTAAAATCCCTTTAAATTTCCTCCTTTTCCCAACCCAAAAACAGTTTTTGTTTTTCTTTAATTGAATTTTAAAGGGGAAAAAACTTTTTAAATTCTTTTAACCCCAAAATGGTTTGAATAATTAAGTAAAAATTAAATTCCTTTTTTGTTTTTTTTCATTTTTTTTCGATTACCTTTTTTTAATTGTTTTGAATTCTTTGCCCCCTTTTTTGGGTTTTTTTTATTTTTTAATTAAAGACCGGGGATTTTAATAAAAATTCTCCGGCAACCCTTCCTTTTAAAAAGGTAAAAATTTTTTCCCCGGTCCCTGCCCTTTTAAACCCCTTTTTGGAAAAGGGATTGAAAATGCGGGGGACTTTTGGGAAAATTGTTTGTGCCCCTTTCATTTTTCCAAAAGCATTTTTTATTTTAACCTAGACCCGCGCCTGTTTAAAAAAAAATCCCGGCCCTTTTTTTTTGGGGGGAAATTGCTGTTTTTTAAATAATGGAAAAATTTTTGCCCCAATAAAAAACTTGTTAAAGGGAAAAAATTTCAAAAACAAAAAATTTTTTTAACTGTTTTTTTTTATTCAATTTTTTTAACATCAAAACCCTTAAATTTTTTAAAGAAAATTTTTTAAAATGGAATAAAGTAACCCCCCTTGAGTGTTTTTTTATATTTTGGGGAAAAATATATAAATTTTTACATTATTTGTTAAAATATTTTCATTTTCCCCAACCTTCCAAAGGTGGTATTAATTTTTAACCCACCAAAAATATTTTTCACTTTTTGGTTTCCCTTTTAAATTATAGTAAAATTTTATTTAAGGAAATGTAAATAGGCCCAAATTTCAAAAAAAAAAAAAATTTAAATTAAAAAGATGAACTCCTTGGGCAACAATTGGAAACCTTAAAAGGTATTACATTTAAAAAATTTCCCCTTTTTTTCCTATTTAAACCAAAACGGCCCTTGGCTTTTTAGGATTACCCAAAAAGTTTGGGGGGTTTGGCCTTTTTGTATTTTTTTGATTAAAGGGTTCCCCCGTTAAAACTTTTGTTTAAAAAAATTAAAATTTAACACTTACCGGGGGTTTAAAAAGTTTTTAAATTGTTTTAAAGGAATTTTTTTACCTTCCCACAAAAGCCCGTTTTTTTTTTTAAAAAGCTATTTGTGTTGTTTTTGAAGGTTTCTTGAAACCCTTTTTAAATTTTACTTGCAAAATTTCCCTTTTCCAATGGTTTGGGGGTTTTAAGTGTTTTTTTGTTCCTATGGTTGGGGGTTTTTCTGGTTTCTTTTTTATTTTTAAAACGTTTTAAAAGGTTTTTCCGCAATTAAAAAGTAAAAAACTTTTTGTTTTTTTATTAGGGGTAAATTTTAATTGTGGGGTGCAAATTGGAAATTCCCTTAAAAATATTTCGGGGATTGGGGCCTAAGGGGAAAATTTAAAACTGGGGAAACTTTTTTTTGATTTTTTATTAAATTTCCATATTTTGTTTCTATTAATTTTTGTAATTTTTTGATTTTTTTCGAATTTAAATTAAAAACTTGCATTAAATTTTTGATTGCCCCCAATTTTTAAGGTTTAAAATTAATAGTTTAATATGGTTTGGGGGACTTTTTGTATGAAAGGGCCCTTTGCCCTTAAAAAAGTACAATATTGCATTTTAATTTATAAACTCATTGTTTAATTTTTTTGAAAAATTTTTTTAAATTGGGTTAAATTTAAGTTTTTTCTGTTTTAAAAATTATTTGTTTTGTATGAAATTTTGTGGCCTAAATTTTTTGAAAAAAATTTTCGATTTTTGGGGAAAAACGTATTTTATTTTAAAAAAAAAATTAAATTAAAATTTAAAATTTTCCCGTGCTGGTTTTTTGGTTTTCCCTTTTTTTTTCCTTTTTTTGAAAGTTTTATTATTTTTAAAAGGGGGGGAAAAAAACCAAAATTGTCTTTTTTTATATATTTTATTTTTTAAAAAATTTTTTCCTGTAAAATTTCTTTTTTCATTTGGGTTTTAAAATTAAATTTTTTTTATTTTTAAAAAGCCCATTTTAAAAAATTTTTGGGATATTTGGAAAAAAAATTTTGAATTATGTTTTTTTTGGAAAAGGGGTTTCCCCTAAAAATTTTTTTGAATTCTTTTCTTTTATTTTGTTTTGGTTTTATTTGGTTTTATTCTAAAGAAGGTTTTTTTATTTTGCCTTCCTTTTTTGTTTTTTTTTTCTACTGTATTTTTTTTAAATTTGGGGTTTTTTGGTTTAAATTTTGTTGATTTTGTTTTATTGGTAGGTTTTTTTCCTTTTTTTGTCTTTGGGGTTTCCAAAAAAAAAAATTAAAAATAAAAGGAAATATTTTTTGTTTTTTAAAACTACATAAACGGATTTAATGCCCAAAGGGTTATTAAATTTTCTCCCCGCCGTGTTTGGTTTTTTTTGGTTTTTTTGGTTGGGTTTTTTTTTTTAGGGGATGTTTGGTGTTTTTGGGGGCTTTTATTTGTGAAATTTTTTTTTAAAAGATTTCAAGGGTTTTTAATACCCCTTGATTAATTTTTTTGGTTTAAAAAAACCCATTGGTAAAATTTTTTCCTTTTTTATTTGTGTATAAAAAAAAATTACCCCAAATTTAGCAATTTCCCTTTTGACATTTTTTGGTTTTTAAAATTTTTTATTTTGGGCCCCAAACCAAAAAGGGCCAAGTTTTTTAACAAGGGAAAACAAAATTTTGGAAAATTTTTTCTTTTTTTTGGAAAAATTTTGGGGGGTTTTTTTTTTTTTCCAAAAATTAAACATTTTACCCACACCCCCGGAAAACCTTTATTTAAATTAAGGAAATTTTAACATTTTTTACAAAGGGAATTTTTTTTTTTTTACTTAAAAACCCAAAATTCCTTTCAAAAAATTAACAATTTTTTTTTAAATAAAATATTTCAAAACTTGAAGGAATTTTTTTTTTTCCAATGGGTTTTTTAAACCCTGTATAAGTAATTAAAAGGCCCTTTTAAAACCCTTTTTTTGCAAAAAATACAAACAAACAAAACAAACTAAATACAAAACAACCCAAAAAGCAAGAAAATTTAAAAAGTTTTTCTAACATCCCCAATATATATTAAAAATTTTCCCTAAGGGTTTTCTTATTTAAAAAAATGAAACAAAAAGGAAAAAATGAAAACCTTTTTACATCAACAACTCAACAAACCACCCCAAATTCACAAAAATATACAGTAGAAATGGAACATAAGCAAGCTATAACCTTGACATCACACTTAAAACAAATAACAGACACAATTCAAAATATATAGGAAACCCACTACAACCACAACACATATACACAGTTGTCAAATCATCCCCTTTAGCATAAACATGCAGCTTTCGTACAATGACACACAGATTAATTAATATACCAATGAACAAAGACAACTACACGGAAGAATTAAACACAATAAAATATATAGCACAAGACAATGGATACAACCCTAACATAATAGACATACTAATAAAAAGGCAAAACAAAAACAGACCAAATAACACAAACAGCACATGAGAATAAAATACATAACATTAACATATCACAATACGAATACCCACAAAATCGCAACTTCATTCAGAAAACTAAAGTACAAATTGCATACAAAACAAATAATAATACAACACAGAAATACTTAAATAACCACACTAAACATTCAAATATATATAATTCAACTGAGTTTATAAATTAAAATGCAATAGTTGCCCACATTTTTACATAGGACAGACAGGGAAAAGATCCTTTCATACAAGATACAACGAACATATTAAAGCTATAACCAAACCTTACATTACATCAAATTATGCAGATCACATTATCGACAATAATCATGACTACAATAATATAGAAACAGATATGGAAATTTTACACATCACACCAAAAAGTTTACAGTTAAATATCCTAGAACAATACGAAATATATAAAGAATACAATAGCACACCCACATTACATACTTAATACGCAACTACAGTTCAATACGCACACATTGTTCGACATCATAATACGTCATAACATACAGACAGCCAACCCCCACCATAGAAAACTTTACCCCCACCCTACCATCGACAACTGCACATCGCAGAGCCAAAATCAGCAGTGGTTCAAGAGACACTGAAGACGACGACAAATAGCGTCGGCGGGCCGTCTGTTGAAGGTAAATACCTTTTAAACAATTTTAACACTTTTAACGTGTGACAGTGTAAATTTTATGTTTTGACTGTGTATGTTCTTTGCAGATGAAGTGGCAGCACACATTACACTCTCGTCTTAGACTTACGATTTTTTTCTTCCAATCGCAGAGATGGCACCTTCCTGGACCCTCATCTTCTCCAGATGGAGGTGGATTTCTTTCTTCGGCAGTTCCAGTATTTCTCTGATGTTTCTCTTTCAGTTGATACGGCAGATTTTCTAGTTGCAGTCTTTCAAGTTGATAATTTCTAGACAACTCCTTGCTGAGTGTTTGTAGGAATTTTCTTGAAAACATGTCAAATTGGCTAATATTGTGTTTCAGTATAATGAAACTATTGATGTCTGCTATGTTCAGTACTGTAAAGAACAGAGTTAGAGGCCAGCGGTTACTGGTTCTTGCAACTGAATACCTGTGTATGTACTCGTCCACCATGTCCACCCTCCTTTCGTTGAATTATAAAACGTCAAATATAAGGTTTCTAAGATTCTTCAGAGTCTGGATCAATTTCACCGGTATGATGCATGGTGGATAACAGCAACACCACCTTCTTCTTTTTCAGACAGTAGACAGAAGGGTCTTGTCCTTGGTAGGAAATACTGTTATTTTCCATTGAACGACTTTGCAAAAATAAAGGCACCTCCCTCTTTTTTTTCTCAGCTGCCCAACTAATGTTAACTTGTGGAGTTGTTAGAAGTTCATCAGCAAAAGCGGCACTGAAGTGAACCAGTTGTCAGTGGTGCGTTTCTCCTGGATCCACTGATTGGCTGCACCATCCTGTTCACAACACATTTAGCAGAGTTATCAACTTGGTAGGGCCCTTCAGGCTGCTTACCAGTGTAGACTTCCATATTCTCTTGCCATGCCAGAGAGAATACCTTTATTCCATATCTTGCCGGTTTGTTTTTATGAATTGTTTGAAAACTGCACCTTCCCTAAAGATACCAACATCTCGTCGATAGTGACGTATTCGCTAACAGTAAAATTCTCGGAGCATTTTTGAACAATTTGCTCAAGAGAGAGATCGAATAGAGCAAGCTTATCAACACTTTTGCGCTCTTGTCAGTATTTGAATCATCAAATCTTAAAACTGGCACCAGGAACTTGAATCGTATCCGGTTCATACAAGTTCTGAAATAAGAAACACCTGTCCCATCAGCAGACTAAAGGTCGAACAGGTTCAGATGAGATGCTCTGAAAACTCCAGCCATATAAAAAGTCCTATAAAAGCTTCCATTTCAGTTCTCATTGCATTGTGTGCATCTCTTGGCTGTAATTTGGACGCACTTTTCAATTTTTTCATTTGTATGTCTAACAATTTCATCAATGATAGTGTCAGTAAAAATAACTTCCAACACTGGAATGGAGTCGAGGCGCTCCTTGCTACCTGTTTTACACCAGGTATAAACCTTACTATATTACGTTCGCCAACACGTCTGTTACGTGGTGGACAGCATTCCCATGTTGTTACTCCATCTTTCCCTGTATAAATTGGACCTGGAACAAGGTCTACTTCCTCATCTGCTGATTGAGCAGAGTCTGTGTTATGATCGATTTCTTCAACCATATCTTCTTCTTCAACGTCCGATTCAATGCTATCAATTGGTCTGATAATTTCTTCTTCACGGAACAATTGTCTTCTGACTGCACCAGCTTCCTTCTTGTTTCTTCTTCCGGGCCATTTCCTTTTCTATACTATCAATAAGGTTCCTTATCCTTTCTCCCTCTTCATCCATATTTCTATACGGCAATGTACAGGGATCAGTAGTGAAAATAAAGTATTACACTGACAAAAACGTACGTATATGTGAAAAGTTATAAATACAAGAAAAACTACATTATACTTATACACCAAATGAAACAATACGAAGTTGCGTAATGACTCGCACAGGGTTGAAACGACCAGGTTTGTATAACAACAGTTTCAAATCAAATTGACCAATAGCAAAGTGCATGACAACAATCACATCTTATTCTGGAAGAGTCGAATGAAAGGTACTGAAGGGGTGAGCGGCAGAACTCAAGTGACCTTGAAGCAGAAGCTAAATGTTTATCACACCCGGTCGAAAAGACCGTGCGCGAGCTCTCAAGGGTTAATATACTGTAATAAGTAAAACAGCTGTACAAATGGTAGCCAAAAATTAAATAAAATAACATTTTATGTAACATGAGAAAAGAACATAGCTCATTATAGTCATTATACTGTGAGTCACAGAAAACTTTCCCTGCTGACCAACTACACACAGATCCTGCTGCAGCTGTTGCTTGCATTTGTGAACTCATGGCACCTCACCAGATTAAAACTAACGGAATATGCTGTATTAATAAATTGAACAAGTTTTCAAAATTGGACAACCGTTTTATGACTAAACCAATAAAGCTGCAGATTCAATTATTTTCACACATTCGTTTCCCCTTATCTTGGCTGATGAACACCCTAATGCTTAGCTTATTATTTTCATACTCCTGACCAGGTTTATGTTATCCTTCAGGCATCAATGGGCGGCCGGGTAGCTCAGTTGATGGAGCAGCTGGCTACGGACTGGAAGGTCCGGGGTTCGATCCCAGGTGGTGACAGGATTTTTTCTCGTTGCCAAACTTTCAGAATGGCCCCGAGGTTCACTCAGCCTCCTATAAAATTGAGTACTGGGTCTTTCCCCGGGTAAAAGGTGGTCAGGCGTGGTGCCGACCACACCACCTCATTCTAGTGCCGAGGTCATGGAAAGCGTGGGGCTCTACCTCCACGCCCCCAAATGCCTTCATGGCATGTTACGGGGTACCTTTACCGTTTTACCTTTTTCAGGCATCAACTCTTTTTGTGTATGTGCTAAGAGAGAAGGGATGAGGGAAGAGAGATAGAGATCACGTGAAAGTGGTATAGTTGGTGAATACCCAACCCTTGAAATATGCTGTGCCAGTCTGTAGTTTATCTTTGATAGCGAGCAAAAAAAGCACATAGTGACTCAGCCAAGAATAAGTGTAGTATATTACATACGTTGTGCAGTGTTTTACAATTGTTACATATTCAGTGTGTGAACATGTGTACATTTTGAAAATGTACATATGGAAAAAGAAACTGTGAGGCAGAACAAGGAAAATTTAAGATATAAATTCCGTGGCTACCCAGTAGAAAACAATACTAAACTTAGTGAATAGGTTTAATGAAACAGGTTCTTTGAATGATGTGATGTGAATTATGTATCACACAAGATAAGCAACACTTCCAGTAGTTACTGTGAAGAGGGTGAGTACCAAATATTACAATATAGTTCGTATGTTTTAACCCAGTGAAGCACCATGAGTTTGCAGATACAAGCAGCGGTGGGAGGATGGGAACCTGTAGTTGATCAGCCAACACTGCTGGGACTCACTGTATGCAGTTTTAAATCTTCACAGTTTTTCTACTATACAAGATGTAAGACAGAATAAGTAACAGTGATGTAAGAAGTAATTAAATATTCTGTTCATTTACAATACGTGAAATAAATTAAACTGCTTTTCTCAGAGCTACTGATCATCCTACACGAAATGGGTTGCAATTAAGGCAAGTTTTCCAAGAATAGGAATCTTTAGGGAATGTATGAAAACACATTGTTGAACAATAAGCACTTGCTCTACAGCAGGTAACTTGGCATGGGAAAGAAGGAATTACAGCATCCATGTGGACCAACCATGGGGAAAAATGGCTCCGAAAGGCCACTGCACTCAAAGCCACCTTACCTCACTCCACTGACCCTCTCCTCTGCCTGGTGCTTCAATATTAAATGCCACTTTGATCGGAAGCATAAAGCTGACTTTGGTAATCTTACAAGTATTTATTTACAATTTTAAAAGCTATTTCGTAATATTTGTAAAAGATACGAAACAAGATATTGTGACAGCGACATGAGATTCGAACTCACGACCAGCGTCCCGCAAGAGCAGATCGCGCGGAGCACTGAGGACGGCGCGCAGGGGAGAGAGAGAGGGGGGGTGTATTACGTCAACGTGACGAGGGGAGAGTGCGCGCGCAGCTGCTACTTACGGAGTAAAGGGGGACGGACCCTCCCGAATCTTCTAGAGAAGTCCGTCCGAAGTGGAGATAGCCAGATAATTCGAGAAGTCGTACTTTCCAGAAACTGTGGTGTGAGTATAAATTACGCACGCCAGCGAACTCGGCAGTTTCAGTTTATTCAGTCAGTGAGTAAGCCAGAGCAAGCAAGCCAGTCTTGTGTACCGGAGTTCGACTTGAGTGTGCGTCCGCAACTGCGTCAGCATCCGAAGGCCTGAGTTCGAGTGCAGTGGACCGCAGTTGGAGGGACCTGAGTTCGAGTGCAGTGGACCGCAGTTGGAGGGACCTGAGTTCGAGTACAGTGGACTGTCTCTGAAGGTCTGTGGTTCGAGATACTGTGAACTCGAGTGACTGAGCTAGAAGAACTGTGAACTGAGAACTGATATTTCTGATTTGTAAATAGTGCTTTGTAAATATTAGTTAAGATTAACAGTTCATTGTTGTTCGTAATAGACCAAGTAAATTGTCATTGCCTTCAGTGGAGTGCTATAACGAATACTGTGTTGAGTGAAAATCCTATTGTTGACGAGAGCGTTTAAGGTGAATTGTAGAAAGGAATTATTGTTGGAAGAATAAAATCCTATTGTTGAGTTGAAATAAATTCACAATATGTTTATGGTATTTTCAGGATTTAGATACTTGTTATTTTATTAAGTATCTGGAACTGAACTTATTTAAAACTTTGAGAGCATATTAGGTCTACTTGATGCATTCTCTTTCCAAGAAAGATTTTCAGAATGGACATGGACATGGAGATGTGTCTGTTCAATAATCCATTTGTATTTGATGTTACCCAAGCATCAGAGCCACTATAGAAATACTAAAGAGCACGCCACTAAAGTGTTCAGGAAAAAATGGATTACATCTCTTTATATACCTACCAGAGGAGCTTACGTCACTGCAGCACGTGGCCCTGTGCACATTTTGCCACCACTTCTGAACCTGTACCACAGAATGCCACACTTTGCAATGGGAGGCAAGCTGAGCTTGCTCATGTAATGTCAGACATTACACCATTATGGATTAAATTCTATCACTGTAAGGATCAAACTTAATTATGTTTCATGCAAATACATTACTATATACAATATGTATAAGCAATTTCCAATAGGTTGTTATGTCTTACTGACCCTACAAAAAAGTACATGTCGTTTAATGAAGCCCATATAAAATGTAACATTATATAGTGGTAGGATATGATGTAAAATCCACCTTGACAATATTAATCAAGACATGGAAGCTAATTTTTTATCGACTATTTACCGAATTTGTATCAACTACAAAGTTGTCTATCAGCAGTGGAATTTGTGATGGCGAGATGAGTCTGAGGATTAACAGTGGAACTACCTGACATTCGCCTTACACAGTGGCGTAGCCAGACTAATTATTTTGGGTGGGCCAGATATGCAGGGTTTAGAAAGTACCTCTGCCATCAACTCTCTTGAAACTCATTCTCGGAAGTCTTATTTAATAACATGCAAAATTATGATAAACAATCTTGCAAGGCATATCTATACAAACGTTTCATAAGGTGAACTGGAGCTGTCGAGATTTTCTAGCAACGAATCTGTCAATCACTGATGATGGGTCCTTCAACAAATCCCAACTTTTCTCCCTCTCAATGGATAGAATTGCTAGATTACAAAGCTATGTGCTTGACATGATTGTCGAATTTTTCTTCGTTTCAGAGCTTTGAAAAGTTTTATATCATTGCCTTAATGAAGGACGAACATTTACTAATATCTATTTTTGGAGACTGAAGTGCTTCCGATAATGAATTTGCAAGAGCAAGAATATCGTCTAAAAATACCAAATAAAATAAGGTGTCAAATTTTTCTAGCTGATGTAACAATTCAGTAGCCTCCACAGCTTCCTTTTTTATTATTGCTGCCAGATAATTTTTAGGCCCAATCCAAAACACAGTTAAATTAGTTCTTGAAGAAATGAACACATTATTTGACTTCTTACTTTAATGCTATCGACTGGAACTATTGCTCTGG
Source organism: Periplaneta americana (assembly GCA_025594305.2). Lineage (NCBI taxonomy): Eukaryota > Metazoa > Arthropoda > Insecta > Blattodea > Blattidae > Periplaneta > Periplaneta americana. The sequence continues at coordinate 52,935,213 of JAJSOF020000015.1, forward strand.
ATCCGTGGTTTAGTTTTAATGTTGAGTATTTTCTATAAAAGAACGCAAAAATTGGCATATTTTTGGGTGGGCCTGGGCCCACCTGGCTATGCCACTAGCCTTACATTTGAGAAAAACCCTGGGAAAAAAAAAAAACCAACCAGGCAATCAGGTCCAAGCTGGATTCGAAACTATGCCCAAATGCTGCCTCAGTTCAAGTCCAACTTGTTACCAACTGACCCAATCCAGTGGCACAAGCTCATTCTTGTAGCAAGTATAGATTGCTCTAATCACTATTCTATCTCGTCTTACAACACCATCCCTCCGAATATGCAAGTAAACTATTGAACACAAGTATAGCAAGCCACACAGCACATTTTATCCAAGCAGAAGTTAAAGCTATCTGAAGAGAGGCTCCAGTATTAATAAATGGACCTCGTTGATAATCCTTTTCTTCATGTGGATAATTGTAATTCACATCATCTTTTCTCTGGTATGGTCTTGTAACAGGTTCTAAATAATCCATGAAATCAAATATTGCACCACAGGAAAGACGAATACTAATTGCAGCTGCCATTTGACCACTTGTTTGACTGTTCTTTGAGAGACCTTTTCTATATTGTAAGCAGGTTGAGTAGTAGCCATCAGTTAAAAATATTGCACAGGTTAAAATTATAATTCCAATGCAACATACTAAGATTGCCAAAACTGTCCAGCATATCCAACCTGGATCTCCAGCAGCACTTGGTGTTATTACAGCAACTTCGCCTTGTCTAAAAATCACATTTGTTAATGTTAAGGACTTTATAAATAATAATGAATGTCTGTGTTTGAACATTAGAAAACCTTCAACACAGTTTTTGTTGTACATGTGTCATATTTTGATTACTGAATCTTCAAGTGATGAATGCAATATCTATTTGACACGATTGTTACAACTGGATACTTTAATTTACAATTTAAATTTAGGACAACATTTAAATAGAAAATAAGCAAAAATATTAGCTGCCAAAGGAAATAAATATTTAGTAAAAATAAATTTATAACAGAATGCTCAACTATTTTAATGTATGTTATTTTGTTATTAATAGTTTATCATTGTTTTCGTTGGTCAAAGGGTTACAGTTCTTGTTGTTAGATACAGGTTTGTCACAAAAGTTCTTAGCATGGCTTTCTTTGGAAGTAAAGTGAAATTTTTCAGAATGTGCCTCATTCCTCACTTTAAAAAAAAGTGACTGTAGGTTTAGTTCACAAAGAGTTCGTCACATCAAGATGTTTAGGAATAGAATATTAGTTTGATTTCACTAGTATAGTAGGCACAGTTTAGCCAAAATTTCTATTTATAAATCAACATTTAAGAGCTCTATCTTTTTACTATTCCTTCCAGGATTAAATAGCTTGAACTGTACCATAAATATACTTACTTACCGGTACTTACTTACTTACAAATGGCTTTTAAGGAACCCGAAGGTTCATTGCCGCCCTCACATAAGCCTGCCATCGGTCCCTATCCTGTGCAAGATTAATCCAGTCTCTATCATCATATCCCACCTCCCTCAAATCCATTTTAATATTATCTTCCCACCTACGTCTCGGCCTCCCTAAAGGTCTTTTTCCCTCCGGTCTCCCAACTAACAGTCTATATGCATTTCTGGATTCGCCCATACGTGCTACATGCCCTGCCCATCTCAAACTTCTGGATTTAATGTTCCTAATTATGTCAGGTGAAGAATACAATGCGTGCAGTTCTGCGTTGTGTAACTTTCTCCATTCTCCTGTAACTTCATCCTGCTTAGCCCCAAATATTTTCCTAAGCACCTTATTCTCAAACACCTTTAACCTATCTTCCTCTCTCAGAGTGAGAGTCCAAGTTTCACAACCATACAGAAGAACCGTAATATAACTGTTTTATAAATTCTAACTTTCAGATTTTTGAACAGCAGACTGGATGATAAGAGCTTCTCAACCGAATAATAACACGCATTTCCCATATTTATTCTGCGTTTAATTTCCTCCCAAGTGTCATTTATATATTTTGTTACTGTTGCTCCAAGATATTTGAATTTTCCACCTCTTCGAAGGTTAAATCTCCAATTTTTATATTTCCATTTCGTACAATATTCTGGTCACGAGACATAATCATATACTTTGTCTTTTCGGGATTTACTTGCTTCAAGTAAAATTTCCGTGTTTTCCCTAATCGTTTGTGTATTTTCTCCAAACATATTCACGTCATCCGCATAGACAAGAAGCTGATGTAACCCATTCAATTCCAAACCCTGCCTGTTATCCTGAACTTTCCTAATGGCATATTCTAAAGCGAAGTTAAAAAGTAGAGGTGATAGTGCATCTCCTGCTTTAGCCCGCAGTGAATTGGAAAAGCATCAGATGGAAACTGACCTATAGGGACTCTGCTGAGACACATTTTAATTAATCGAACTAGTTTCTTGGGAATACCAAATTCAATAAGAATATCATATAAAATTTCTCTCTTAACCGAGTCATATTCCTTTTTGAAATCTATGAATAACTGATGTACTGTACCCTTATACTCCCATTTTTTTCTCCATTATCTGTCGAATACAAAAAAATCTGATCAATAGTCGATCTATTACGCCGAAAACCGCACTGATGATCCCCAATAATTTCATCTATGTACGGAGTTAATCTTCTCAAAGAATATTGGACAAAATTATGTACGTCAACAAAAGTGATATTCCTCGAAAGTTACGACAGTTGGTTTTGTCCCCCTTTTTAAAAATAGGTACAATTATGGACTCCTTCCATTGTTCTGGTACAATTTCTTTTTCCCAAATAGCAAGTACAAGGTTATAAATTTCGCTATATAATGCACTTCCACCCTCTTGTATTACTTCTGCTGGAATTTGATCGATACCTGGAGACTTGTACTTTTTCAGTTTTTCTATCGCAATTTCGACTTCTGAAAGCGTGGGTTTGGGTATAAATGGCTCAGCAGTTTGTATTTCAATTTCATCCCGATCATTTCTATTTGGCCAATGTACATTTAGTAGTTGCGCAAAATAGTTTTTCCATCTGTTTAGGATTGATGGAGAGTCTGCAAGCAAGTCACCATTCTCATCCTTGATCACATTTACCCTTGGCTGATATCCGTTCTTAAATTCCTTTATACCCTTATATAAATCTCTAATGTTTTTATTCTTACTATTTGTTTCTACCTCATTCAGTTTTTCCTTCAAGTAACCTCTCTTTTTATTCCTAAGTGTACGACTTGCTTCCCATCTTTCATTGAAATAATTATCTCTCTTCTCCTCAACTGGATCCTGTAAGAATTTCAATTTTGCCTGTTTCCTTCTTTCTAATACCATGCAACAATCTTCATCAAACCACGGTTTCTTTTTCTTACTTTCATAATAACCTATGCTCTGCTCAGCTGCAATTTTGATACTATCTCTGATATTTTCCCACACGCTATTAACATCTAATTCTTTCTCAACTTCGTCGGAACTTTCTAAAGTGGCAAACCTATTCGAAATTTCGACCTGATAATTTTGCTTAGCTTCCTCGTCCTTTAATTTCAAAATATTGAATTTAGTAATATTAACTTGTTGCTCTACTCTTTCTCTTAATTCTCCAATCGCCAAATAATGGTCAGAATTACAGTCTGCACCCCTGAAAGTTCGAATATCTACTATACTAGTATGTCTCCGTTTATCTATCAAGATGTGATCTATTTGGTTGTGTGGCAATCCATCTGGAGAAGTCCAAGTATATTTATATATATCCTTATGGGGGAATGTTGTACTTTTGACAATTAAATTTTCGATGTGGCAAAGTTGACTAATCTAACTCCATTGTACTACTAGTTGCGTGTAGGCTCTCTCTTTTCCAATAGTTGGTCTAAAAATATCCTCCGTCCTACTTTAGCATTGAAATCCCCCAATAAAATTTTCATGTGATATCTAGGTAACTGATCAAAAGTATGTTCCAATTCCTCATAGAAGCTATCCTTTATATGGTCGTCTTTCTCTTCTGTAGGGGCATGAGCATTTATAACTATGATGTTGCACCATCTACCCATAAGTACTAAATATGATAACCTGTCACTGATAAATTGACCTTTTTTACTGCCGATTTGATTCTTTTATGAACGAAGAATCCTGTTCCTAATTGGTGATTATTATTTCCTTCCCCATAATACAACAAGTAATCTCCTATTTGTGATATGCCATTCCCATCTAACCTAACCTCTTGGACTCCCACGAAGTCTATTCTATATCTAGCTAGTTCTTTTGCTACTAAAGTTACCCCTCCTGTTCTATAAAGTTACGTTCCAAGTGCCAAATCTCAAAACCTTATTCCTTTGCTGTGGTCGTGCCAGAGAATCAGTCCTATTCGAGGCTTATTGTAGGGATTCGTAACAAGCTGTTTTTACGGTGATGGGTTGTTAGCCCTTCGCCCAACTCCCAAGCTGGAGGACCACCCCTTATCAGCTGTCCACGACTGCTTATTCAATATATTCGCAGCTACCCTCACCATACATTTAGGTATTTTATTTTACTAGTTCAAGTGAAATTTCTATTTATAAATGAGCACTTAAAGCTCCTTCCTGTAAATATATACTCACTGGCAAAAAAACCAGGTGACCGATACTTTCTCAGTTTCTTTTTTTTTATAATGTAACAACCAGGAAACTCACTATGAAATGACGAAAGCAATGCTTCTAAGCAAATATACAATTTTTATTATTGTTTGTATTCTTATTTTCAACACCAAACAGTGGTATCATTAAAACATGTAAAAATCTGAAAAAGGTATATAAATTTTCTTCTAAATGTTTAATTGGTTTTGTGACCACTCAGGTGTTGCTCTTAGCAGGTATTGTCTCCCCATGACTGTATGACTACTACTATTCACCGATTCAACCCTTTAATCAGATTCTGGATGACAGTCTGATCGATGTTGTACTATTCTTCACTTAGAGCATTTCAGAGGTGATATAAGTTGCTTTGAGGAGGTAGACAACTTCAGATTCACTATTCTAGCATGTCCCACACGTGTTCAATAAGGTTCATGTCGGGACTTCGTGCTGGCCATGCAATCCTATTCAATCCAACGTCGTGAAGGAACTCATCCATGATCATTGTAGCATAAGGATGAGCACTGTCATGCATTTAACAGTAACCATATGGCAATTAGCATGATTGCGAACAAAATGTAAACATTCGACATGATAATAGTTTATTGAGTGTTTTCCGTCTAAAAAGCTTATCAATTGCTACGTGAAATGTATTCACTAAAATAAAATTAATAACTTCTTCAAAAGCCAGAATATTAAAATAGCACCAAAAACAAATAATAAGCTAAATAACTTGATTACAAATTCACTTAATAACTCTGATAAATTTTCCAAAAGTGGAATATACAAATTAAACTGCAAAAATTACCCTATGAAATATATAGGACAAACTCGAAGAAATTTTCGCACTTGATGTAATGAACATAAATCCGATTTTAAGTATGATCGTAATAAATCCAAATTTGCCCTTCATCTCACTAAAACAGGACATGAATTCACAAATATTAATGACGCCCTAACTATAATACAAATCTTAAATAATTTACGAGTGCTGGTATAAAGGGGGTTAAAGGAGCAGTCCGCGATAAAATTCGAAATTCTGATTATATTATAGGATGTTTACCTAAGTAATCCTTAGATTAACGGCGTTTATCTCATCTCTACGCCTTTTAGTTTGTGAAATATTAAAGGTCTTACTCCAAGCTCTGATGTCATAGCCACCGATCGCTTTATAAGACTGCGTTGTTGTTCCGTTTAACATACAGTGGTGCAGGACGAGTAAATACAGATTCATATGTTACAGTCAGTTATTATTAACTCACTTAGGACCTATCACATACATATACTGTAATAATAATAATAATAATAATAATAATAATAATAATAATAACTTACCCAAACTCTATCCCACTTTAAATCCCGTGTACAATCCATTCTGTTCCATTCTGTGATTAGAACGACTTGGGTCTGGTAAGGGTTCAAACTGAAACAGTTTAATATTTCGATCCATTATAATCTAAGTCAACGCCTTCACTGAGTGAGTGAATGTATGCAAGACGTGAAATATTCGTAATGAAGGGACTACAGATACGTGTTTATCTCACGTTAGCAATAAATTAGTACATGGTTTATATTATTTTATTGCACCATAGTTGTTGAGTCATACGGTTTAGGCACTTCCAACACATTTCTCTGCATATCTTCTCTCCACGTGTTTTCCTTCCTGCTGCATGTTTTCTTTTCCATCCATCGTTTAGTACTTTCGAGTATTAGAGTCTGGAGCCAGTTAAATCTCTTTTCACGTTGTAATTATGGTCATTATTGCAATCACAGTTCTTGTTTACCATTCCATCATATGGAAAGTGTTTTCTCTTAGGAGTGTAAACCAATCTGCCGTTATGATATGATTCAAGTTTGTTGGTGTGACAAAACTGATTAATCTGCTTTAGGTCTTTTAAAAGGGCAGGGTTACATACAACATTTTTCAGAGCATTATAATCGCTGGATCCAGGTTCGACCCATTCCCAACAGCGGAATGACAAATATTACAGAAGAGAAACTAAATTTGTAACGCTGACCAGAATACAAAAAACACCTTTTGGCTTTCTATATTACTTTCTGTTTCATGTGCAGCGTCCTCGGAACCTGATGAATTAGAATTTGAAGTTTCTTCTATTTGAAAAGATCTAAGTCAGTTTCTGGCTCACCCACATCTGATTCACCACACATATTTCTTGGCTTTTCGCACCCTATCTGACACTGCACAGCTTTGTTTATATTATGTTCCTGCGAATTTTCAGCCTCATCGAGAACTACACACACGTCCATATTTTCAGCTATAGGTGCATCACTGCAACTTGCTATTACTTCTTCGACGACCTTCTTTCATTTATAAGCAGAGGAGCGCGTAGTATCAGAACTGTCTTGGCGAGATTCTCCTTTCAAAAATAAGGAAGGGACAGCAGTTTTCTTCATTTTCATAGGAGTTCTGTTGTCTTTCATTGAACGTCTTTTTAGTAGAGACGATTCCTCACAATCAATTTCATGGAAATGATTAGAACACACAATAGCAGTTTTCGATGGTGTAAAACATTTCTGTTGATTTTCTTCATCCATGTTTTTAAATATTTGCTGTGACTTTTCTCTGCTCGGAAATACATGAAATGATACCTCTTCTTCATGTTGTGCTTTTGTTCTTCCCTCTGAACACGAAAAATCACGACACCACGGCATTTTAAACTGTATTACGATATAATTTCTTCTGTTTAGTCTACTGTAGTTCAAAATCGTTCATATAAAAAAAAATAGCCCTACATAAAACCACGACGTAGGTATGTGCTGTTTTATGATTAAATGAAAAGAAAAATATGATTTCACTCAATCACAACTAAGTCTGAAATTCTGTTCACGTGTACTACGGCGCGAGAAGATTATTTAATACAAAGCACTGCACTTGGAGATGTTCTCGGTCTACTACGCAATCACATCAGTTCAGTGGATATGACGTCATAAGTATTTGTGCGGAGTCAGTAACTCAAGAACCATGCCTCGCATTGACATACGGAAAATTGCATTCTACTTAGATTGAAAAATGTGTTTGATTAAAGCCAACTTAATATTATCGCGGACTGCTCCTTTAAGTCAAATTGTAAGGTACATAAACTGAACAAAACCCCTTTATCACAAAATACGGAGCACATGGATGGAAGCATGATTTGATTCCTTTAACATAAGACAGAAATAATCGTGAAGGGTTCAAATCTTTACTTATCCTACTTTAGCCAATTCATACTTAACCCCCTTTACACGAGCACCCGAGAATTGTTCCAAAATAGAAACCACCGAAGAATACTATATTGCAAAAGAATTTAGTTTAGGAACATCTCTTCTTAACGAACAAATTTCAAATGTATACAATCCTTTGTTGAATTTATTTAAATTTACCAACATTTACAAACCTCCATAATCAGTTCCTTCCAACCCCCACCCACCGATTATTTCACTCAAGCTTCCCTATATGACTTAATATCTTCGCACACACTTTGTAAGCCTGCTTGTGTCCATCAGTCTGGCCGCATCATTCAACGATGTAACCTTGCAGCTTTCAACACTATGTAAGTTCTGCATATATATAAAAGTTTTGCAAACTATTAATTACCAGTAATAGCTAAGCATAATAGTAATTCTTTTTCGTTTGAACGTTTGCAGTTGCATATGTCCTGGTCGATTTGCACATCTTACAACAATCTTCCTTATGGAAAACTATGTTATTAACTTCAGTTATAAGAGCCGACAATTGTGCCATATAAACAAATAGCTACAATGAATACCATTTGTTATAGGCTACATTCCATTAATGAAGCTAATTTTCTTCATTATTTTATTGTTATATTTTAAACAACTTATCAAGTAGCAGTAATTATTTTAAGTATTTATATGTAACTATTTTAATTTTTGACATTGATTGTATTCTTATCCAGTAATGTCTTCATATATTGTTACATTTATACCAAAATAATCTGAAGATGACAAAACATTTATCGAAAACGTTCATCTATGTAACACTGTCATACACATCATCCTAATTTAGTGGATACATTTCACTTAGCAATTGATAAGCTTTTTAGACGGCAAACACTCAATAAACTTTTATATTCTCAGCTTATTGGCACTCATATAATATGCCTATTCAACATGATGTTGTTGAAGAAATTCTGGACCTTTAGCTGTCTTCTTTATTTCAGCCCAGATTCCTCCAGATATCTTCTCACTTGCATTAACTTGACTTATTTCCTAAAGGGTTCTTCTGGTCACTATAGCTGTGTAATGACAATCTCTCAATGTATTCAGGACAGTAAAGTCGTAGTCACGAGCCGAAGTTGCTCAGTTTCTCCTGAACTGAGTCTCCTGGAATAACTTCTTGTCTCTCTAAAGCACTGGTACATCCTTTGTACAGACGATTGAGGACTTCCAAGAACTCTAGTCACATAACATTGACGCTTTCTATCTTCCATTAATGCAACAACTCTGGTTGAATCAGTAGGACTTAGCAACATTTTTACACAATAAAGTAATTCAAATATTGTCACAATAGAGCTTCTAGTCTGTAAAATTCTCCAGTTTAGCTTAAAATGAGCCTAAGAAGTTCAGATACAATGTTGCAAGAAAAAAGAACCTCTTTTTCATATCATTGTTGGTTATTATGCATTCTTCATATATTGTAATATATTACGAAATAAGTGAATGAGAAATTATTTTAAATTATTAAAAAATTATTGTCACAAAATTACAAATGACGAAAGTTTAAAGAAAATATAGATGGCCCAGTTTTTTTGTCAGTGAGTGTATATGAGAAATTGAGCTGTTATTGTTCGAAAGTACTTTACATTCTCTAATTATATGATCTTGAGAAATGCGAAGAATGTTTTATGTAGAATTTTGCAACTCAAGTACCTTCTTGGTCTTCTTCGAGTAGTTCTGTCCTCTTCATTGTCGAACATGCACACTCTGTAGCAGTGGTATATAGCCATTACAATGGCAACAATAAATGCTGGGATCGAAGCAAAAGTCGTGAAATAGCATATTGTTATGTCGCCACCACTGAAGTTATGGAATAACTGTATGCCATTTAGAATGCAATCACAGCGGCTGCTGAGGCATGTGTCAAGAATCTCTTCCCAATGATTCCATGGAACTGCAATACATATTATGGTGACCAATGATAGACATGCTCCAATACCATATAAGAAGGTAAGTTGTTGTTCTCATATCCCCATGAATCCCCCTAATTACTCTAAATTAATTAATAATTACATCTCTCCCCTCTCTTCGTAATTGAGTCACTATAAAGCCAAATGGCTGGTCTCTAAATTGAGATGATTCAACATGGCTCATGACAACAAACACCTCCTACATAATAGCCAAATTGGCTAGTCTCTTATATATGAGACGACTCATCCTGCCTAAGGTATTCCGTGGTTTTCCTAAGGCGTAAGACAAATGTCGGGATGAGCCCTATAAGAAATGGGCCACGGACCTATATGCCCTTCCCCATATATATATATTCCCCTTTTCTTGTAAACGACGCATGCCCTAGTTCAGAACCTATAAATTGTCTATTAAATGTACGAGGTCACACAATTAGTCGCAATTTGAAAGGACAGGGACCTCTCAAATTGCAGATTTAGATTTCACGGCGCTTCTTCCGACGGCCTTCACATGCCTTGTCATCGAACAACAGATGACAGCGTCTTGCCATCCTAACGGCAAACACCAGCCATCTCCTCCTCGCCCCATTCCGTGATCACTTGATCATATCTCTGTCCCCCTCACGTATGTGGTAGCTAAGAGGTTACGTCCAATTTCGCCTTCCCCTTCAAAATTTTCTATAGCTCCTTCAGTGGAGCAGCGTAATCCGGAGTGAGATTAGTGGCCAACAGGCTTGGAGCTCACATATTTAGTTTTGTACAGCCCCAACCCCTTGCAAGGACGCGTTTTGCGTACCTTTTAAATTTGTCCTCCCAATTCTCTTTCGATTTTTCGATTTTTTTTTCTCTCTTCTGAGAGAACCCATAAGCTGCAAGAAGTCAGAAGTTGTAAATTTAGAATATCCATACATACAGTAAAATTTCAAACTACTAACTACTGTAGTCTTATCTTTAGAAAATCACGCATTTATAATATATGATACAAAACAGTAGTAGTAGCAGTAGCAGTAGTAGTAGTAGTAATGGTGGCAGTGGCAGTGGCAGTGAGGGCAGCATCAATGAAACAAGTGAGTTCAGGTTAAAATCCTGGTTGAGACAAGTTACCCAGTTGAAATTTTTTCCGAGGATTTCTCTCATTCAATTGAAGGGGTGAGAATGATATAATACTAAGCCACACAGACAAAATTTTACAGGAGAGTGTGTTAAAGATTTAGAGTTCAATGCTATTAGGTACGGTATCATAATTTCTGCAGCATATAAGTACGCTATTTGTTCAGTAATTTTTGTAATATTTTAAGAGTAGCTTCTCTATATGTGTAAGAAATGAACTCGCACAAAAAACATTTTTGTTAAAACTGTGTCTTTGGACTATCTCATTCTCACCCCTTCAATTGAAAAAAAATGGCCGGGTAACTTCTTTCGATGCTGGACCTCAGACTCATTTCCCCCTCATTTATTCATATAGCATTATCATCATTAGTCATTACCATGGCCTGGGTTAAGTTCACAGTGCAGTTTACTGTATATGTATAAGAGTGTGACTATTTGGTGACTAATATTAATCACAGAGCAGGAGTAGTAAGCATAATAAGCCTCAGGTTGCGGTGCAAGCCTTTGGGTCCCAGTTTCGTAAAGAAGAGAGAGAAAAATAGTAGTAGTAGTAATAGTAGTAGCAGTAACAGTAGTAGTGTCTGCCTGGGTGGCGCAGTCGGTATAGTTCTGGCCTTCTGTCCCCGAGGTTGCAGGTTCGATCCTGGCCCAGGTTGATGGCATTTAAGTGTAGATTTACTGGCATGTAAAAGAACTCCTGCAGGCCAAAATTTCAGCATGCCGGTAATACTGATCTAACCTCGGCAGTTTCTGAGTGTCACTAAATAAAAATTAAAAATTTAACAGTAGTAGAAACAGCAGTGTGGTAGTGGTAGTAGTAGTAGTAGTAGTAGTAGTAGTAGTAGTAGTAGTAATAACCTGTATTAATACATACTTATCATAAAATAAAACTGCACTTGTGCACTTGATTTAAGCCCGTGCAATTGCTGTACACCTTATGGAAAAAAATAACAGTATTGATAGTGTCTAAACCGAAGTGCAAAACATGACCAGAAAAAAAATATAAGACATTTAACTTTACCCAGTCCCCATCCTTGTTTCATTACTCCCCTCACAATGGGGAAATAATCTGAACTCATGAATAATCGAAGTCTTAAGATTTAAACTGAAAAACACAAATTACAGTATTTAAGATTAATACAATACAACCTCTTTCACGTATTTGTTCCCTTTCAGTTATTTTATTTTATACACAGCGTTATTCTGGCAACTGAATGACTCAGTCTACAACCCAAGTGTATTCTAGCAACCACACCCACACCTTATGCGTTTCGATATCAGTGTTCAATCTTGTAACAAAACGAAACTGGGTTCACGTAAAGTTCAATGGCTATAAACATGTCAGAATAGAATGCACAACGTAACTATTAGCAACAGTAAATTATTAGGAACGTTTTCTGAATCAGCAGTAAATTATTAGGAACACTGCATTCTGAATAACTTTAATTTAAATATCTGGGCCAATAGCATAACTTAGGGTTAGCAAGCTGGACTTGGGCTCTGAAGTTACACTCGGGTGTGGGTTTGATCCCCACTTGGACTGATCACCTGATTGGGTTTTCCCATGTTTATCCTGACTATAAGGTGAATGTCAGGTAATGCCATGCTGAGTCATCGGATTAATCTCACCAAGTATAATTTCGTTATCATTAATTCCACCAACGATAGATCAGTGTGCAGTTGATATAGAGTCATTAAACAACCGATACTTATTTCACTGTGTTGATCAAAGAATATAATAATAATAATAATAATAATAATAATAATAAATGTACATTTCACATTTCAAAGGCTTCCAAATTGGGATAAATGGAGTAGATATAAAGATTCTAAATTTACATTGAGGACCCAAAATGGATACATACAAGAGGTAGATAAGCTTAAAAAAATCTAGAAATACCAAGTGAAAAGGAAAACTTGATGTCTCGATATAATCCACTTAATAACTTCAAAGTAGACTGCTGCCTTGATCTTGTTGAAGTCTTCAACAAAGAGATATAAATCCAGAAGTAGCAAAAGCCATTGCCCTACAAACAATTAATAGAAAATATCCACAAAAGGACTGGTTGTACATTTACACTGATGGATCTCTTATGGATCAAAATGAAGGAGCTGGAGCAGGAGGTACTTGTCAATACTTTTCTCTTTATAAAAATGTTGGCAAGTACACAACAAATTTTTATGGCGAAGTTGAAGCCATTTTATACATCACTTCAAAATGTATTTGTTTGGCTAAACCAGTGCAAAAACATAGTCATCCTGTCTGACTCCAAAGCTGCAATCCAGTCCATCAGCTTAACTACATCCCCTAAAATGGAAAAAGTAAAAGAAATTCATTGCATGGTAAAACAAATTCAAATGCTAAATAAAAAAGTGGTCTTCCAATGGATCCTGGCCCACTGTGGACTGAACGGTAACGAGAAAGCAGATATGTTAGCAAAGAAAGGAACTAAAATCAACTTAAAAACAAATTTCAAGTTTCCATATGAATCAATAAAACGAGTCATAAAAAGAATAAGTAACAGCGAAAAGGCAAAACATCAAAATTCAAAATGGAAAGAATCATTCAAAGATCCAAAACTAATTCCTAATCTACCTCGAAAATCTGCCGTGGCCTGTTTACATTGATTACTGGTCATGATTGCCTCAGTAAACACCTCCATCGTATTGGAGTACTGAATTCACCTAAATGCTTACTGTGCACCAGAGAAGAGGACATGGAGATGGAGCACCTGGCTAATTGTGAAACTCTTAGGACATTTGTGGACCTTCCATCAAAATATTGGGAAGCAAGAAGATGATGACTTCATTGTTAAATCCGGAGCAAAAAAAAAATCAATATATATATATATATATATATATATATATATATATCCCTCTCCCTCCCCCTCCCTCTTCCCCTCCCCTCTCCCACTCCCTCTCTCCCTCTCCTCTCTCTCTCTCTCTCTCATTGTGACACAGTATACCTAGACCTATGGTGGTAATTTACGTTAGTTGTTTAGTCAACTCTCTCTCTCTCTCTCTCTCTCTCTCTCTCTCTCTCTCTCTCTCTCTCTCTGATTATGACACAGTATACATAGACCTATGGTGATAATTTACGTTAGTTGTTTAGTCAACTGTCTACAGACAGATTGGAACCTCCTAAGTGACGCAATAAGGTATCACTCAGAGGCAACTAACCTGGAGAACATTAACATTTTATTTTTCTCTCTTGTACAGAGGAGGGACCCAAACGCTTGCACTGCAGCCTGAGGCTTTTTATGCTCCCTGCTCCTATTCTGTGAATGATGGGTAGCCAAACGGCTAGGCTCTTGTACAGTCGGCCTACAAATCCAGCATGCTTCACCGTGAACTTAACCTACGCTGTTGTATGGATGATGATATACTGTGAATTAATGATGGCAAAATGAGTCCAAGGGCCAATGCCGAAAGTTATTCAGCAATTCTGCTTCAGTTGGTTGAGGGAAAACCCCAGAGAAAACCTCAACCAGGATTTGAATCCGGGCCTACTCATTTTGTGGCCAGATGTGCTAAGCCGGGAGATAATGGGGTAGGGTGGCCAGTTTCTTTCCCCCTTCATTGTATACATTGCTGACTAGTAACATATTTCACTAATCAGACTTATGTATACAAACAATTATTGTTCTTCCTCATATCCTCATGTGCGATGTACTGTCTGATAATGGTTGTACATATCAGCCAGAAACTCAATCAAAGATATTATCAGTACCTTAGCAGTTAATGACTAGATTTCTAGAAATCTGAATATGGCAGAAATTAAGCCGAAACTAGTCATTAACTAAAATAAATTACTATCATAATTTCAATTAACACAGGAAATTTGTTTACATAACAAAGTTACCAAATCTTTAATATAAATTCGTTCTCATATTATTTGATTTTAGTGAGAGAGAGAGATACAGTAGAACTTCAATTATCCGAACTAATAGAGGGTAGTAAAACTAATGAAAACTATAATGAAAATATTTTGAGTTCAATCCATAAGAATTGCAAAATAATGAAAACTAGCAAATATACAAGCAATTTAGAAATAAATCCACACAAATGATACGTAACTCCAAACTCCGACATACCCATAGCCTAATCGAGCTCTCCACAAATCGATGGCTCAGAACGAGACTGTTACAACTCAAAAAATCACTTTTTGAGTTATTACCATCATTTGAACACTTGAATTGAGTACTATGCTATGTGAAATTGTTACAAATCTAAAAATTTCCTAGTGGAACATAAATGCACATATAACAGTTTTAAAGTTATGCTAGTTAGTCTTTTTCTCAATTGGAAAGTGTTATATTTTGCGTTGTAACAGTTTTCCATTCTCAACTGCAAACATTGTTGCTAAAAGCAATGTTCCATTTTGACTTGTAACACTTCCGCATTGAAAATATCCATACTTCGAATTTAGATTTGGCACATCTGATGATAAGTTCATACAATAATGATAATATAATACTGGATGCATTGTTTAAAAACAATATTATTAATTTTGTCTTCACCATCGACGTAGTATTGAAACAGTAATCATCGTGAATGTTCTTATACATCAGTTTTTAATTCACTTAATATTTCATTTTATATCTCTAAGAAAGGTTAATGTTGTGTGGGGGGTGGGGGTTTTGGGTTATTTTACGATGCTGTATCAACATTTAGGTTATTTAGCGTCTGAATGATATGAAGGTGATAATGCCGGTGAAATGAGTCCAGGGTCCAGCATCTAAAGTTACCCAGCATTTGCTCGTATTGGGTTGAGGGAAAATCCCGGAAAAAACCTCAACCAGGTAACTTGCCTCGACCGGGATTCGAACCCGGGCCACCTGGTTTCGCAGCCAGACGTGCTGACCGTTACTCCACAGGTGTGGACAATGTTGTGTATATAGTGCATGTAAGAACAATACAGGAACAGAGAAATTAACTGCAAGAAAGTTATAATAGACATACAAAAGAAGAAGCAACATGAAGGGCTACAAAAACTATGAATCAGAAAACAGAATTCAAGCAAAGTTGTGTGCTGCTTTGATCTTCAGGCAGTTCTTCCTTCACCTTGTGATGAGTGTTCCTCTTAATATTATAAAAGGAAACTGTTCTGTTACAATCTCACAACCGGTCGAGGTGGGTTCCTCCAAGTGGTGACCGGGAGGTGCAATGGTGGCTCTCATGCTCTTCTTTTCGGCCATTTTTCGTCCTATCACCAACCGCTCCTCTTCGTTCTCTTTTCTTTTTCATCACTATTTCTCTCTGCCGGCCGCCATTGCATGCGGAATGCCCACCACATCATCACAGCCATTTTCACCCACCTCTCCATCCCCACTGTTTGTTTTGCCACGTCTGCCACCATGACGGGATTTGTTAACAATGCCTGATGAGGCTTCATTCTTCTTCCCCTTCTAATTCTTATATCTATTATTAGGTTAAGTTTCTTAGGTTTATAACTCCCGTCTCACCAGCGGGGATTTTTCCTATCTCCGTGGTCCTGTCCCAGGGTTTCGAGCGCGACTTCCGACTTGTGTGGCCCGACAGGGCGCCCAGCAACGAAGCAATAGTGGACCCTTCATACTGTCCCTATATGCAAGTCTAGGTGCGGAGCCCGGACCAGACGTCAAGTACACTCACGTAGAGCCTCAATGGGGGCCCGGAGCGACTTAAACATCCCGGTGACCGACTCTGCTCGCCGGGATGGATATATCGCTCTGACGTGTTACCGCTGACGTATGGGTGTTGCAGTGTAATCAACCACAAGTCCCCTGAAGCTGCGTGCGATCTCGGATTGCTCTGGCTTTGGGAGGGTAGGTTGGAGTTAGCCGAAGTAGTCTGGCGGTTGTGTTCAGTGTATAGTGGGGAGCCACGGGCGGTTATTCCCGTGGTAGGGGCATAAAACTGCGACACGCCTCTGGTGTAAGACTTGCCATTAGGTGTGTAATGACCAGTTTGAAGGGTAACTTAAGTGAAGTGGGTTGCTTGGGATCGGGCTGTGGTGGGGTCCCCACGGCTGGCACAGACCGCGAAGAATTCTTAGGTGTCTTTTTCTTCTGCCCCCCCAGTGGCAGGCTGACGCCGACGGTTCCATGGGGGGGGGGCCAGTTCAAAATGGCCTCTTCGCGCTCCTCTTCCCCTCCAGAAAAACAGCAACAAAAGAAAATGAAAACAGTAAAAGACAGTACAACTGAAGTTAATAAGACGAACGCTGCAATGGAATTGGACCCTGAGAAGGTAATAATTAAAGTGCCGCCTCCAGAGTTTATTAGTATCACGTTGGATGGGACGGAAAAAACAATGAAAAACATTAGTCCATTTTACTTGAGACGCGCGCTCGACGGACTCGTAGGCAAGGTCAGAAATGCAAAACAGAGTGAAACACTGTTGAGAGCGAAGTTGCTGGGATCATACCCATTCAGAGTAGAGCGACACTCCTCGCTGAGCACCACGCGAGGAGTTGTGCATACGGATTCTCTAGATGGTATGTCCGATGAAGAGATCCAATTAGAGCTGGCGGAACAGTCCGTGTCCGAGGCTTACCGTTTATTGCGTAAGCGGGACGGACGGACTGAACCCCTGAGCACAGTCTTTCTGACCTTTGAAACGTCTCTCTTGCCAGAATATATCTTTGTTGGGTACGAGCGTGTCCCTGTGCGTGCGTATGTGCCGAATCCAATGCGGTGCTTTAGGTGCCAACGGTTCGGACATACGCAAAAACGTTGCACAAACAACATCATATGTGCAAAGTGCGGCGGTGCTGACCATGGGGAATCCCCATGTGCCGGCGCCGAGCACTGTGTGAATTGTTTTGGGGACCACGCTTCTAATTCCAAAAATTGCCCGAAGTATTTGGTAGAGAAGAATATCCAAGAGCTCCGAGTCCGAGAAAATATTACTTTTTTCGAGGCGCGTAAGTGTATTCTAGACCAACAAAAAAAGGCGACAGAAAAATCTTATTCCTCAGTATTGCAGAAGGCAACAGAGAGAATTGATGCATCCACGCAGACGCCACCTCTCGCAAGCATGCCTGGGAAGCGAATTGAGACCGCTACCCAGACATACGTTGACTCTGCGTCACAGACTGCTGAGTCAGACGACTCGTGTGGGCTGGATATCAGGCCTTACGTACCTAGAAAGATCGCTGCCATGACAGCAGAGAAAGATTCTAGGCCTGGTAGAACACCGGAACGTCGCGCTCCTAGTTCGGGTAGCGGATCGAGATCACGCTCTCGATCACGTCCTCGATCAAGATCACGATCAGTAGTGCGACGATCTGCAAGTGAGTCGCCACAGTCCAAGATTAAGCAGTCGCAGACAAAGGCATCAATCCATAGAAAAGAAAAAAAGAGAAGATCGCCTGTGAAGCCACCATCATGATTTAACTCCTCGCGATGATAGATATTGTACAGTGGAATGTGAACGGTGTACGCAGCAGATATACAGAACTACAACAATTGATCTATCATGAGAACCCTGCTATTTTATGTCTTCAGGAGACACACCTCCGACCCGAACATTCCCTGAATATTTCAGGATACAATATTTACCGGTACGATCATCTTGCCGGTATTCGGGCCAATGGAGGTTGTGCCATCCTACCCCGTCGAAGTATCTTTTCCTCCATCATCAATATTAACACTCCTCATCAATGTATAGCAGCTAGAATATCTTTATCTAGCATCCAGTTCTCTATAGTTTGTGTCTATATGCCCCCTGATATACCTTACACAGTTAATGATGTGTAACACATTCTATCGCAGGTACCTGCTCCATATATGTTAGTCGGAGATTTTAATGCATCTCACCACTCTTGGGGCTCTAATTCTGATGATGACAGAGGAAATAAAATAGTAGAGGTATGTACCCGCCTTCATCTGATTACCCTAAATTCCGGGGAAGCAACACATCTATCCACGGCTTACGGTACTTTCTCCATGATAGACATCTCCATTTGTAGCCCAGTTTTGTCCACGCATTTCGAATGGTCAGTTATTCATGACCTTCATGGTAGTGACCACTACCCCATTCGAATGCGTATGTCCGCTTTACGTCCTGCGGAAACTCGCTCTTCAAACTGGGTTATTAAAAAGGCGGACTGGGTCGGATTTTCGGAGTCCATATCATTCGATGATATTGGATATGAAAGTGTGGACTCCGTCGTAGAGCACTTTTCAAATGTGGTTATTAAGTCTGCGGAATTTTCTATCCCCCGGTCGTCCTGCAGGCCAAAATGCTTCCCTATCCCTTGGTGGACGGACGCCTGTAGAGATGCAATCCGAGACCGCAAACGTGCTTTACTCCAATTTGAGCGCCATCCGATCCAAGAAAACTTTGTCCAGTTTAAACGTCTTCGAGCCATAGCTCGTCGCACTGTGTGCGATGCTAAGAAGACGTCCTGGACAAATTACGTCAATTCATTGAAAAAGAACGCCCCAGCTAACATCGTGTGGGACAAAGTCCGTCGGATAATGGGGAAACGTAGTTCTGTAATTCCGGGTCTTCTGAACAACGGCGTAACGACCACCAGTCACATAGAAATTGCAGAGACATTCGCTCATTCATTTGCACAGATAAGCAGCTCAAACAATTATGACCCGGAATTTTTTAAAATTAAGGATACTGCGGAGAAACTAACTCTGAACTTTACATCTAATAACACTGAACAATACAATGCACCGTTCACATCCGAGGAGCTGGAGGCGGCACTGGACGCATCCCCTGACACCTCCCTGGCCCTGATAACATCCATAACCGTATGCTTCGCCATCTTCCGCCAGCTGGAAAATACTTTCTTCTGGCAATGTACAACAAGATCTGGACTGAGGGTGTATTTCCATCAGCTTGGCCTTCCGCCATTGTAATCCCAGTCCAGAAACCAGGAAAGGATCCTTCTTTACCTGGCAGTTATAGGCCAATTTGTCTTACCAGCTGCGTATGCAAGGTTATGGAAAAGATGATAAGCAAACGCCTGATGTGGGTACTCGAATCGGAAAACCGATTATCTAATATCCAATGTGGTTTTTCGTAAGCACAGATCAGCCGCAGACCATCTTATTCGGCTAGAGACCGCCATTAGAGATGCTTTCCTCAAGAAGGAACATCTTGTGGCGGTCTTCTTTGATCTAGGAAAGGCTTACGATACCACATGGCGGTATGGCATTCTACAAACTCTGCATGATTGGGGACTTCGTGGCAGTCTACCAACATTTATTGCGAAGTTCATGGCAGAGCGGTATTTCAGAGTTCGAGTAGGCACCACACTTTCTAACGAACATCTCCAAGAAAATGGCGTTCCGCAGGGGTCTGTATTAAGTGTTCTTCTTTTCTGCATTGCGATCAATGGAATTGCCCACTGTGTGGATGGTCGAGTATCTTCTCTCTTGTACGTTGATGACTTCAGTCTATTTTACAGCTCCCGATATCTTCCATCCATCGGTCGATAGTTGCAACTGGTCATCAACGTACTATCAGAGTGAGCTGTTCGCAATGGCTTTAAATTCTCCACTCAGAAGACGCAGTGTGTCCACTTTTACAACGAACGTGGACTACATCCACATCCTGAACTGCGTCTTAATGGAGTGGAGTTGCAATATACAGACACTGCGAAATTTTTGGGCCTTATCTTTGATTATAAATTAACGTGGGAGGCGCATATACGTGATTTGAGAAGTCGTTGCGAGAAATCCTTAAACATTTTATGCCTTTTGTCAGGGGTTCGCTGGGGTGCAGACCATACAGTGCTTTTACATCTTTACCGAGCTCTTATACGATCAAAGCTGGATTATGACTGTTTTATTTATGGCTCAGCAAATAAATCTAAATTACGTCTTTTAGATACTATCCATCACCATGGGATACGACTCGCTACAGGAGCCTTCCGAACTAGTCGGATAGCGAATCTTTATTGTGAAGCAGGAGAACCATCACTGTATCGGCGACATAATGTGTTGTTGTGCTCATATGCTGTTAAGCTCCACTCGCAGCCTGAGCACAATTTTTACGACTCTTACCATCATTCGTCTCTTTACGGCCGATACAGTGAAAATCCACGGAGACCTCGTCCAGCAGGTGTGCGGTTTCGTGAACTGCTCTCTGAGCTGGATATACATCTACCATCAGTTCGCACACTGGAGTATACCACCTCTCCACCGTGGATTATGCGATGTCCCATGTTTGATGTAAGTCTGAGCCGCTGTTTTAAGAATTTTACACCAGCTTTTGTTTATAGACTTCGTTTTGGTGAACTTTTATCCCGATATCAAAATTATTCATTAGTTTTAACTGACGGATCCCGGATAAATGATTGTGTTGGTTGTTCCTTCGTTACAAATGGAGAGATATTTAAATACAGACTAAGCCTATATACTAGTGTTTTTACTGTTGAACTCTATGCTTTTTACAGAGTTTTATTGTTTTTAATTAGGCAATCTCGGGGCAGATTCCTTATCTGTTCCGACTCTTTAAGTGCCATCCAGTCCTTGCAGTCTTTTAATTGTGATGATCCGCTTGTCTTAAGAACTCAGCAGCTGTTCCATACTCTCCTTTGCTCTGATTATGAGATTGGAGTAGTGTGGATTCCTGGTCATGTAGGGATTCCAGGAAATGAGGCCGCAGATGCTGCAGCCAGGGCTGGCGCACTGAATGGCTCTCTGGTATATTGGCGCGAGAGGTGGCAGGACATTCGAAACTACTTGAAATATAAAATATGGTGGCAATGGGAAGGAGAATGGTCTGCACAAGAGGGAAACAAATTACGAAATATAAAGAATACTGTTCGAGTTTGGGATTCATCTACAAGAGCGTCGTGACACGAGGAGGTTTTACTCACCCGGTTGAGGATTGGCCATTGTCATCTGACACACGGCCATCTCCTACGTGGCGAACCTCAGCCGGAGTGCGATATGTGCCATGTTCCACTTGCGGTGGAACACTTTTTATTGCGTTGCAGGAAATATGACCATGCACGGAGGCAATATGGAATTCGGCCGACATTACGTGACGCTCTTGGAAATGATTTTAATTGTACAAATGCAGTTCTGAGATTTTTATCAAATACAGGTTTGGATAAGGTGATTTAGTTTTTATTGATCCGTTTTACTTATCCTCCAGACCCTTTACATCCGGAGGTTACATTTGTTGTTTTATATTTGATTTTACATTGTTGACATTTCGGACTTTATACATCCGAATATTTTATAAAATTTTATGGTTTTAAATATGATTCACAAGTTATCTCTGGTGGCCTTAGTTTTATTGTTTTATTTGTTCGTTTTGAATACCACCTAGTGTGGTAGAATTGCTCACTTTTATGATTCTGTAGAAATCACCATATGTATACCGCATTTGTTTGCCTCGTTTTACCGTGACAACGCTTTTTAGTTCTTTTAGCACTCTGATTATTATATTATTTATGTCTTTGTTATATTAAGAATTTTAGATAAGGGCGCAAATAGCCATAGTAGCTGACGCGCCCTTCTTAAACCCTACTACTACTACTACATTCTCACAATATATGACATTGCAAACAGCCAGGGCCATTGTTATTTTTGGCATGAGGGCTTGGCCAAAAGAGGTTTAAAAGAGATTGGCACATGCCGCTATAATTTCTTATTTCTTTGCCCAACACAGTAACAAACCAGGTAAATATGTTTTCAGACAATTGTGTTGGGCAAAACAAGAACAAATTCATTGCCTCATTATTTCTGTACTGCGTAACTAACCTGTGTTAATGTCATAACACAGAAATTTTTAGTCACAAGTCATACCTAGAATGAGAATGACTCTATGCATTCTACTGTTGAAGGTGGGGAAGGAGTTATTAAAGAAGGACTTATATTACTGCCAACGCAATGGGTGCCAGTACTGAAATTGCCCAAGAAAAAAGGCAATATATACAAAGTCAATGAACTAGATACATCAGTTATCTTAGATTTGAAAGACTTAACACAACAAATGTGAAATAATTTTTCCAGAAATAAAAATGATGATAATATAAACTAGTCTACTATGAAAATCGTGGAGGTCAGAAAACAGGATCCTTTCGCCATCTACTACAAGCACTCCTATGAACAAGATGATTTCGAAAAAATAAGTAGTCGACAAAGACAGACGCGCAAATCTTCTTTGCAATACGAAAGCCAGTATTTTCTTCGCCTCCAGGGATAGATGTGGGGGAAAATTTGCTTGATCTGTGTAAAAGTTTGAAAGTTTCCAATGGTGTTGAAGAAAATAATGCTACATTTGAATAACAACCAAACACGTTTTTTCTCACTACATGTTGATGTTTAGGCGACTGTCCGAAGACAGGTTTGAACCTCATAGGCCTAAGTTACACCAATAAGGCATCACTCATGAGGCAACTAGGCTACATGATGCAATTTATTTCTTGTTATTGTTGTAGTTATCCTGGTTGGTGTGATTTATTTCTTTTATTGTTGTAGTCATCCCAATATCAACCAATATAATTTTGTGTTTCTAAATCTACATTTGACATATTTTTCTATTGTATTATCTAAATTTATTACAGAGTGATGTCAGGAAAAACCTGTTGCAAGTAATAATATATCATGAAATACTGTTATATCTGAGAAATTTTGTCACAATATTTTAATGCGAAACGTCCCTCTGACTCACTTAATATGATATGTGAAACAAAAATTAAAAAAATAATAATCTGGGCATAAATGGGTTAAGCACATCTAGAGGAAACTGTTACAACTCAAAAAAATGTCACATACAAGTTGTATAAAAAAATAACGACAAAATGAATATTTCAATAAATGTCTATAACAATAATGATTATATATACCAATTTTCATTGTTGTGCCATGATTCTCTGATTTACCATCTACAATGGAAAACTTTAAATGGCGTCTCTGTTGTTGGGCTATAATGCCCACAGTGACCCTTTCTCCGGTGTTCTTTGATGGTATCGAAGGAACGAACTCGTCTTCCACTCTTTGGAGAAGTGTCATATTTTAGGCTTGCGTTATTTCGTGGCCGAAAGCGAGTGCATCCAAAGACTTTCCATATGATCGACTGACTGAGAAGCCAAGTATTGTTCATGCACACATCTAATAACCACAAAAGTAATGGTATGTGCCATTTTTTTCCACGTATATCAGAAATAATTATGTACTCCACTCATATTGCAATTATATTTACGGAAAACATAAGGCAGACGAACTTTGATTTCCTCTTCTTGTAAAGGGGCTACTTCATGTTCGTTAATCGTGATGCTCACTTTTATTTCTTTCTCGCTTTATTCTACATGTTGGTGGTGGGGAATTCTCAATTTCATTGCTGATAAGATCTGAATATTTTCTAATATCTGTGCCCCTTTCCTCATTATAAGGCTGAACAATGTCTGGTAGCTCTGTCACTAACTCTGTTGTGGCTTGTAGTTGAGCTCGGTTGGAGTTCTTGCAATCTTCAACTCCAGAATCTGCATCCGTTATCCTCAGGCAGACCAATGAATGTATCTGCCCCATATTTTGGGATTTCGGAAGAATCAGATCTCTCCAACTATCCTAGAATTTAGATTACTGTCAGACTAGTGAGTCTGAAAAGAGGGAATAATTATGATTATGGAAACTGTTATGAAGGATCTCAGTTTTCAGATGGGGCCAGTAGGGAACGCTCATGAAGATAATAAAAAGACAAAACAGGGTCATTCTGATTGTTATTCACACTCGGCTCTCACTCTCATAGGTGCCGCTAGTGCCGAGAATTATGAACTACTTAGTTCGTCAAAGACTATCCAGAGTGCATCCCAAGCAGTGAGATATAACATTACACAAATAAAACAATGTTGTAAACGAAAGCGGTAATAAGCCTGAGATATTCTGAGAAGTGCTATCAGAATTATCATTCCCAAAAGCACTCCTAATCCCAGGGGCGTATTTTGCGGGCTACCAGCGGTAGCCCAAGGAAATTACAAAAGAAAAAGTTTATAATATAACATAATGTAATAATTTTGTATTATTAGTTTTACCATAGTAATTAAAATTAAAGTAATTGTTAGATATATTTTGTGTAATAATAGGGTCAGCGGTAGCCCAAACCCTTTAACCAGTATATGCCACTGCCTAATCCTTACACAAACTTCTATTGAGGTAGTTGTTCGTAAAACATCGCTCAAGCGAAAATAATAAGAAAACAAAATGATTTCATAATGAAAAGCTATGTGAAAGGTAATTCTCGAATAAGTGCTTAGTGGGTCGTTAACGACCCACACTAAATTCTAAGCCCTACTGTACAGAAAATAGCGTAAATATTGACAAAAACATACAAGATACATATTCTCCTGAATCTTCTTGGCAGGAAACACTGATTGTTAATAAAATTCACTGATTGAACAGAGTTTTTACTCACTTTTTCTTCTCCAAGGCAGACGGTAGTTGCGTCATATTTATTCGGCAAGTTCCCGCGCAATAATGACGTGGTCTATTGGTTTCCCGCGTGTTCCACAAGTGCATTGTACCTTTGTGCATCTAAGAAAAGTAGATACGTAGTGTTACCTAGACTAATT
The DNA here is from genome assembly GCA_025594305.2 of Periplaneta americana. Classification (NCBI taxonomy): domain Eukaryota; kingdom Metazoa; phylum Arthropoda; class Insecta; order Blattodea; family Blattidae; genus Periplaneta; species Periplaneta americana. The sequence continues at coordinate 52,960,594 of JAJSOF020000015.1, forward strand.
CGCGTGGAAAATAATTTTAATCAATGGGTCGAAAACGACCCACCTGGGCATAAATGGGTTAATGACCATTTTACATCTACTTCCACCTCACATTCCAATATTGACCTGAAACAACAACCCATCGATGAACTTTCAACTGCTCCTATTCCAGATCGCGACAAAGTTTATTTCACTAATGTCACTGGTCTAGACGTAAAAATAGCACTAGAAAGGACTAATACTAAAACTCAAGGCACAGATCGCATTAATACTTTGATGTTAAATTTGATTTTAGATATAATTCTCCCTACCTTGTCTCACATCTTCAACGCTTCCTTCATTTTATATTCATATGTATTAATTCTTTTTTTTTTTTTAAGACAATACTTGTGAACCGGAATCTATTTTCCTGTTTGTCATTATATTCAATCTTTTTATTTTATTTATTATTATTATTATTATCATCTTTTAAGTTAATACTTGTATACCGGTATATATTTTCGGGTATGTGCTTTGATCCTGGTTGAGTGGGAGAGAAGGCCTGATGGTCTTAACTCTTCCAGGGAAAATAAAACTATTATTATTATTATTATTATTATTATTATTATTATTATTAGTATGATCCGGATATGCAGGAATCCATATAATTGTATCGGAAATGAAAAGAGCTTAGAAACAACAGTAGTTTAAAAGTGAAAAATGACTATAGGCCTACAGTTTATAATGGACAAAGTTACACATATTCAAGCAAAATAGTATTTTAAATGGATTAAAATTATAAGAACTCTTCATATTCCATACAGAACAGAACTTCACTTATGTATGATAGTACAGTACATGAAATAAAAAAACCTAAACATATGTAAATTTCTTTGAATAAACAATTTCAAACTGTTCTGAAACATAATCAGGATAATTGGCGATCCGCATATTTGGAGTTAGGATAATTGAGGACCGTTTTAACAAAACTCAACAAACGCCATTTTTTTCGAAATGCGGGTTTTGACGGATTCTGGTCAATTGTAATGAGAGGAAAATGATGCAGTGCTCATAATATCACAAAACTCAACATTTTCCGTTGAAAAGAGTGCCTCAATGTAGAGAGTTTTCACAAAACTCAACATCTCCAGTTCTTAAATTTTCACAAAACTCAACATATCCTCTAACTCAACATTTCACACTTCTATCCTGTTTCACAAGCCACAATATTTTACAATAATGTAATATATTTGCGTTTTGACAACAGTGACACATTTCGGAGCTCAAATATTATATAATATTTTGTTGTTTCCTGCGTTAATTCAGTATAAATCTGGCCGCTCTTGTAAGTGCATTGTATTTTATGAATGCTGATGAAAATTGGATAAGAACCCTGAGTATTCGAAATCCGTTCAAGCTACTGAAAGGAGCAGGAAGAGTAGAAGCAGAGTACGTTAATGTAAGAGTAAGAAATATATAGTTGCGCCTAAAAATAATGACATACATCCAAACAACTGCTCTCTGAGCTGGATATACATCTACCATCAGTCCGCACACTGGAGTATACCACCACTCCACCGTGGATTATGCGACGTCCCATGTTTGATATAAGTCTGAGCCGCTGTTTTAAGAATTTTACACCAGCTTTTGTTTATAGACTTCGTTTTAGTGAACTTTTATCCCGATATCCAAATTATTCATTAGTTTTTACTGACGGATCCCGGATAAATGATTGTGTTGGTTGTTCCTTCGTTACAAATAGAGAGATATTTAAATACAGACTAAGCCTATATACTAGTGTTTTTACTGCTGAACTCTATGCTTTTTACAGAGTTTTATTGTTTTTAATTAGGCAACCTCGGGGCAGATCCCTTATCTGTTCCGACTCTTTAAGTGCCATCCAGTCCTTGCAGTCTTTTAAATGTGATGATCCGCTTGTCTTAAGAACTCAGCAGCTGTTCCATACTCTCCTTTGCTCTGATTATGAGATTGGAGTAGTGTGGATTCCTGGCCATGTAGGGATTGCAGGAAATGAGGCCGCGGATGCTGCAGCCAGGGCTGGCGCACTGGATGGCTCTCTGGTATATTGGCGCGAGAGGTGGCAGGACATTCGAAACTACTTGAAATATAAAATTTGGTGGCAATGGGAAGGAGAATGGTCTGCACAAGAGGGAAACAGATTACGAAATATAAAGAATACTGTTAGAGTTTGGGATTCGTCTACAAGAGCGTCGCGACACGAGGAGGTTTTACTCACCCGGTTGAGGATTGGCCATTGTCATCTGACACACGGCCATCTCCTACGTGGCGAACCTCAGCCGGAGTGCGATATGTGCCATGTTCCACTTACGGTGGAACACTTTTATTGCGTTGCAGGAAATATGACCATGCACGGAGGCAATATGGAATTCGGCCGACATTACGTGACGCTCTTGGAAATGATTTTAATTGTGCAAATGCAGTTCTGAGATTTTTATCAAATACAGGTTTGGATAAGGTGATTTAGTTTTTATTGATCCGTTTTACTCATCCTCCGGACCCTTTACATCCGGAGGTTACATTTGTTGTTTTATATTTGATTTTACATTGTTGACATTTCGGACTTTATACATCCGAATATTTTATAAAATTTTATGGTTTTAAAATATGATTGACAAGTTATCTCTGGTGGCCTTAGTTTTATTGTTTTATTTGTTCGTCTTGAATACCACCTAGTGTGGTAGAATTGTTCACTTTTATGATTCTGTAGAAATCACCTTATGTATACTGCATTTGTGTGCCTCGTTTTATCGTGACAACGCTTTTTAGTTCTTTTAGCACTCTGATTATTATATTATTTATGTATTTGTTACATTAAGAATTTTAGATAAGGGCGCAAATAGCCATAGTAGCTGACGCGCCCTTCTTAAACCCTACTACTACTACTACTACTACTACTACTACTACTACTACTACTACTACTACTACTACTACATCCAAACTAGACTGTAATCATTGAGAACAGGGAAAAAGAAAACGTGCTGCAGGTTCGTTCTGCTTAAATAATCTAATTAAATTTCGAGACAATTTATACAGAAGTAGCATAAAAGTTGAACAGGATAATTTTTTGCTAAGACATATGAAAGTTCATCTACCTAAACGGCATAGAAGGACTTCAAAAAGCTAGAAAGATTTGTGTCTATTTCATATTTCGTAAGAGGTGAAAATGGAGAAGGTTTCCCAGTAGGCCTATGTACTGCTACGTTTAGAAGAGTGACAGGTATGTTATTACGACATTCAAGGATTACATAGGTAATTTAGAAAAAATGTTTACTCACAGAAAAATCCTGAAATTTAACTCTTAGAGATTGTTTTCAGATTCTTGTGGGTCTCAGAATAAAAATTGCATAATGATTGCTATGCTTGTTGGTCATCTGGAAAGCTCTGAAGTTTTTAAAGAAATTAAACATTTCTTTCCTTTCCGTGACCATAGCTATATGCCTCCGGACCATGTGTTTCGATTGATAGAGAAAGAGCTGAGAACACATGAATACATCATATTGGCATCAGAGTATTATGAAATTATGGCAATGTTTGGGAACGTAAAACTTTTGGGCAAAGGCTGGCATACTTGGGATTTAAAATCGATGACAAAAATAATGTAAAAGTCAAATTACCATTTAAAATATCTGAAATGAGGGTACTTACGTACAAAACAACTTGTAAGAATCGTGTAAAATGTTATTTACAAAACACACATTTTTCTGCACCAATACAAGTTCAAGTGTTTAAACCAAGAAAGACAAGTGCTTCTGTAATGTCTAAAGCATCTGACCTTTCACTAGTGAACCATGTCAGCAAAAACAAAGCTAATGATATGAGGAAGTTAATGAGTTACTTCCATAATGGTATTTCGGAGATGGGAAGCAAGGTATTTTATGGTAAAGTTTTAAAGGAATATGCCAAAGATTCTGACAATAGAATAGATTATGATGAACCATTGCACTGAGATTATTGTGCACGATTTTGATCTTCAGTGATCTGTGTAATGTATTGCACAAATAGAAATAGTTAATTCGTGCAAATAAAGGGTTCTTGTAAGTCAATAACAAATTTTGGAAAAAGAAAAAAAATGCTTGAAATTAGGCTTCAGTATGTTCAATTAACTGTTTTTTAATTCAGCAGTACTTAAGCACTATTTTAAAATACATATTAATGATTTTGATGAGGATTTTATAGCTGCGAATGAAAAATAATTAAACATTTTAAGGTATGTGCATTTAAAAAAGTGGATATGTTGAGTTTTGTGAAATTCTTAACTTTTGTCATATTTTTTTTCCAAATAATTAAGATAAGAATAATGGTTGCACTTTATATGAATTAATTCATCTCTGAAAGAGGAACAATGCCCAATTTTTTTCAGAATTATAGCATCAAAGGTCTGAGAATAAACTAAAAAAACCGTTTCCTGAAAAATTTTTAAAGTGGCGTTTGTTGAGTTTTGTGAAAACGGTCCTCAATTGGAGTTCTACTGCAGTTTTAAATTTTATTGAATCCATCTGCATGTCTGGCTCCTAAATTTTTGGAGGGGGAGAACTCCCCTCAGCCAAAGTAGAAAGAAATGCTGTAGCTGTCACAACTGTAACATGTTTTCCATAAAAAAAAAAGCTCTGCTTAACTTACTCTGTAGATTTAGTTTATTTGAGGTTTATTAAAAAGCACAATCATTTTGTTTATAAATTTAATTCATTAACTTGTACAAATACATTTTGTCTATAGTACCTATATCATGTCAATATTTCTTGAATTGTTAAATTTACTTAGGGGAGAGTGGTCCACCTTGAGAGAGGAAAATTATTACATTTTATAATTAATCTTAAACATTTGTGCTAATGATAATGATTTTCAGATTACAAGCCGATTTGTACAAAGTGTAAAATGTCTCGTAGTGGACCATGGTGTTCCACCTTGAGACAGTGTCAGTTCCACAATGAGACACTATTTTCTGACGGATTAATATAATTATGATATCAAAGAAGTGACATATATATGACTTCTACAAACGTGAGATGAGTATATATAGGCTACATAGTCAGTTTATGTGTGCAGTGACGTCGCCAGGATCAGAGCAAGGGGGTTGCGGATGGGGTGCAAACTGTAAAAATGTGGTACATAAAAGATTCAAAATGTTCTCTCATGCATACATTTGTTTATTAATATAATAATAATAATAATTATTATTATTATTATTATTATTGTTCATCACATCCATAATGATACACTAAGGGACGTAGTTTTTTCACATCCAAGAAATTGTTTCTTTGTTTTTTTTCTTCTTCAAAATAACTTATGCCTAGTATTTTTTTTAAATAAATTTCCCTTTGGGGTGCGGAAAGATGCTCTGATTTTTCATGGGGTGCTTGCACACCCTTTTGCACCCTCCTAGCGACATCCCTGTATGTGTGAGAGAGTCATTGAATGTTACCAGCAAACTTGATGCTGCCTTTTTGTCTGACCACAAGTTGGTGGCTTTGGCAAAATCATTGTAATTTCAGTTTTATTAACCATTGATTCATCTGGCACTTCTGGAAAAATGGAACTGTTCCCTATTTTAGCACTTCTCCTTGTAATTCTTAGTGCTATGAGAGGGCACTTTTCCAACATAAAATAAATTTTTCTCATTAACTTGAAATTTTACAAGAACAAAGTCATTCATATCTGCTTCTTGGGTTGTTGGTCCATTGGTGATAGAGAATGTTCAACTTCGAAATCACTTCCAGAAGATGAATGGCCAGAATTTGCTACATCTATCTCTTCAGAGGGATCAGATATCTTCTGTAAAAGTTTTTTTCTTCTTCATTACATTCTTCTTTTTCTGTTTCAATTCTTTCTCTGTCTCCTTTCCAGCTCTTGTTTTTATGGGAGTTTTCTTAAGAAAGAGTAATTAGAATAATAGTAGGTGCCAAATCTAGGGAATCGTGTAGGATATTTTCAAAAAACTACAAATAATGCCCATGGCTTGTCAGTATATCTTTTCATTAATAGTCTTCCTTGTATGTAATCGTGAAAACTTTGTAACTAATTCAACAGTTCATAGCATAAATACGCGTCAAAAATGACTTTCATACTCCATCGGCAAGTCTATCGTGCTATCAAAAAGGAGTGCGTTATATGGCAGTAAAAATTTTGGCTCTACTGCAGTATTTGTCCTGGTATGCTGTAACATCTGAAGGAGTGCCAACATATTTCTAGTGCTCTTTGCGCTACCAACCTTAACTCATCTGCCTTCACTGTAATGAAAATTGTTACTTATGCCAATCTTCCTCTCGATAAAACCTAATGCAGGTCGAGCAGAGAGTACAAAATGCGCAAAGAGTGTAAAATATTGCTGTCTTATTACAAAGATTATGTTTGTAGTAAGGAACGGTTCACCTATGGAACCGCCAACATAGGAACCAATTAAGGCCGAATTCGAGCCCCGAAAATATATAATTCATCATTATAGGTATTAAAAATTACAGGAAAAGTCCAAAAACATGTACACGCAATGCTCCACTTCCGCGAAATCACAGTCTGTAGTTTGGATTCAGTGACAGCATTATATCCTGGATTTGAGCTCCGAAAATTTATAATTCTTTATTAGAGACATAAAAAATTGCAGGAAAAATCTAAAAACTTGTATAGACAATGCACATCTTCTGCCAAATTACAGTCTCTTGCTTGGACAAAGTGGCGGCAATATTTCCTGAGTTCGAATACCGAAAGAGTAGGCTATAATTGTTTATTAGAGGCATAAAAATTTCCAGGAAAAATCTAAAAACTTGTATACACACTGCTCCGCCAAATTACAGTCTATAGTTTGGACCCAGTGACGGCATTATTTCCTGGGTTTGAGCCCCGAAAACTTATAATTTTTTATTAAAGGAATAAAACATTTCAGGAAAAACTAAAAACTTGTATACACAATGCAAATCTTCCGCCACATTACAGTCTGTAGTTTTAACCCAATGACGGAATTACTTCCTGAGTTCGAGTTCTGAAAATGTATAATTGCTTATTGTAGGACTAAAGAATTGCAGGAAAAATCTAAACTTGTATACATAATGAACCCCCTCCATTTAATATCGGACTGTAGTTTGAACCTAGCGAGCGTGTTATCTCCTTAGTTCGAGCCCCTCAAAATTAAAATTCATTAATTTGGGTATGAAGGATTTGCTGGAAAATCTAAATCTAAAAAAACATTACATATTGAACCCCTTCCGCTAAATTTTAGTCGTCACTGTCTTCTCAGTCATTGTTTTATTTTCACTCTTCTCTTTCCTTAATGAACTGAACTTTGAGAACGAGACAGAGTGGACAGAGGGCAGAGAAGGCACAGAAATGACAGAGTGAACTGAGTGTACAGAGAGTGGACTAAAATACAGAGAGTGGACTGAGAGTACAGAAAGTGGACTGTGAGTAGGCCTACAGAGAGTGGAATGAAAGGACAGGCAGTGGACTGAGAGAACAGAAAGTGGTCTGAGAGAAAAGAGAGTAGACTGAGAGGATAGATGGAGCACTGTGGGGGTAGCGAGGGAACTAAAAGAAAAGAGAGGGAACTGAAAGAAAAGAGAGGGACCAGAGAGTGAACTGAGAGAAGAGAGCGTGGACAGAGAGGATAGAGTTGACTGAGAGAACAGAGAGTGTACTGAGAGCACAGAGTGTGGACTCAGAGGACAGAGTGAAGACAGAGAGTGGACTGAGAAGACAAAGAGTGGACTGAGAAGACAAAGAGTGGACTGATAGGACATAGAGTGAACAGAGAGTGATCTGAGAGAACAGGGAAGGGACAGAGAGTAGACTGAGGTGACAGAGAGTGGACTGAGAGAACAGAGTGGGGTGAAAAACTGAGAGTGGATTGAATGTACAGTGAGTGAACTGAGAGGACAGAGAGTGGACTGAGAGGATAGAGAGAAGACTGAGAGTGAACGGGGGAAACTGCGAGTCAGAATTCTTTCCTCTGAGTCCTCTCTGTGCTCACTCACTGTAATTTCAGTATCGGTAGTCTCTCTTTGATATCGGTCCACTGTGTTTCCTTTCCCTTTTCTACTACCTCAGTCCTCTCGGTCCAATTTGCATCTTCTCAGTTCACTCTTTTTCTCCTCAGCCCGCTCCATCCTCTCATTCATTCATTCATTCATTTATTTTATTCCATAGATCTTACATGAGCAATGAAGCTTTAAGATGTGGAACATGTCAACATTTTACAATATTACAATTACAATTTTTACAAATTTTTATAGTTTTACAATTTAGTAATTTTCTACAATTTTTACAATGTTGTACAATTTTTTTTTTTTTTTTTTTTTTTTTTTACATTTTGGCGAGATGTAGTGAGATGAAATGAGGTCCGAGGATTCGCCAAAATATTACCCGGCATTTGCCTTTTCGGTGGGGGAAACCTCGAAAAAACCCAACCAGGTAATCAAATCAAAGGGGGTAATCAAATCAAAGGTGATGATGCCAAGGACTCGCCATACACCATCCGGCTTCAGTCCCACGGCTGTGGAAAACCTCGGAAGAAACCAAAGTCCAAAGGGGGATCCAACCCAAGCCTGAACGCAGCTCCGGAACAGCAGCCCAGCGAGTCTGCCGACTGAGCTACATCGATGGCTCTACTAAAAGTATACAATACATAGCCAATCAGATTATTAAATTTACAAACGCAAGCGATCATTCATCAGTTGAGCTATATTATAATACAAAACAATTTAATTAAATTTAAGGCATAAACAATTCAACCAGTTGTGATATACAGAAATTGATAATACATATCATGCAAACTACTTCAAATTACAAACACAAACAATTTATCAGTAGAGCTATATAGATTACTATTCAATTTAAAGCATATACAATTCATCGGCCAAAACTATACAAATATATACAATACAAAGTAGCATACTTTCATTAAGCTATACAAATTTGTGCAATTAATATCAAGTAGATTAATTCAATTTATAATCATAAACAATTCATCAGTTGAGCTATACATATTACCATTCAATTTACAGTAGGTCTATATACAATTCATCAGTAGAGCTACACAGACTAGTAATCATTTTAAGAACATATACAATTCATCAGCCAAACTATACAAACATATACAATCAAATTAGTTCCATTTACAAACTTATTTTCGTTAAGCTATACAATTCATATGAAGTAGATCAATTCAATTTATAAGCTTAAACAATTCATCAGTTGACCTATACAGTATACAGTACATACAATTCATCAGTTATGCTAAACAAAAAATACAATACATAGTAAACAGATTAAGTCAATATAAAAACATATTTTTGTTGAGCTATATAAAATTGTACATGTCATTTAAGTAGAATAATTCAATTCACAAGCATAAACAATTCATCAATTGTGTAGAAGGTATGAGTATGTAGAAATTTGGTTAATTCTTTTCTGAACCTTTTCTCGTTGTTCTTCAAATCTTTAAGATAATTAGGCAGTGCATTGAAGACTGTTATACATGAATAGCGAACTCCTTTTTTAAAACAGCTTAGACTAACAGAGGGTAGATGAAGATCTGATTTATGTCTTGTATTAAAATGATGAATGTCTTGATTAGTACTGAATTTATCTTGGTTCTTAATATACAGCATCATTAGGGAAAGAATGTATTCACAAGGTAAAGTCAAGATTTCTAAGTTTCGGAAAATATTTTTACATGAGGTCCTTTTATGCACACCGGTCATTATTCTTATAGCTTTCTTTTGTAAAACAAAAACGTGTTTAGCTTCAGACGAGTTACCCCAGAATATTAATCCATATTTCATTACAGAGTGAAAATATGCAAAGTATGACATTTTAAGTAAGTTTATATCACCAATAGTAGATAAGGATCTTAATGCATAACAGGCAGAGCTCAATTTACGAGTAATACATTCTATATGCGTTTTCCAGTTCAAGTGATTATCCAATTCTAAACCAAGAAACTTTGTGCTTATAGATTCTTTGAGATGAGTTCCATTTAATCGAATACTGTAGGAAACCTGAGCACTATTGTGTGTACTAAATTTGACTGCACTGGTTTTATCAACATTAAGTGCTAGTTTATTTGCATGGAACCATTCATTCATTAGATTCAGCACTGTATTAGAAGTGTTTATAAAATGATCGTATTGTTTGCTTGAAATAATTACACTCAGTTCACTCTTTTTCTCCTCAGCCCGCTCCATCCTCTCAGTTTTCTTTGTATCACTTTCCGTCCTTTCAGTCCACACAATGTACTCTCAATTCACTCTCTGTAATCTCTGCCCCTTCTCTGTCCTCTCAGTCCACTCTCTGTTCTCTCAATATACTCAACATTCTCTGTGTCCGCTCTCTTTTCTCTCAGTTCACTCTCTGTTCTCTTAGCTCATTCCCATTCCTCTTGTTCATTCCCTATCCTCTCAGGCTACACACTGTTGTCTGAGTCCTCTCCCTGTCGTCTCCATCCACTCTGTCCCTTCATTCCATTCTCTGCCCCTCAGTCTACTCTCTGTACTCTCAATTCACTCTCTGTAATCTCTGTCCACTTTCTGTCCTCTCAGTCCACTTCCTTTCCTCTCAGTCTACTCTCTGTCCCCTCCGTCTACTCTCTGTCCTCTCAGTCCACTCTCTGATCTCTCAGTCTACTCACCATCCTCGCTCTCCACCTTCTTGTCATTCAGTTCAGTCTCTGTTCCCTCTGTTCTCTTAGCTTACTCCCTATCCCACAGTGCTCTATCTATCCTCCCAGGCTCCTCTCTGTCCTCTTAGTCCACTATCTTCTCTCAGTTCATTCTCTGTACACTCAGATCATTCTCTGTCCTCTCAGTCCACTCTCTGATCTTTCAGTCTACTCACCATCCTCGCTCTCCACCTTCTTGTCACTCAGTTCAGTCTCTGTTCCCTCTGTTCTCTTAGCTTACTCCCTATCCCACAGTGCTCTATCTATCCTCCCAGGCTCCTCTCTGTCCTCTCAGTCCACTGTCATTCCTCTCAGTCCACTATCTTCTCTCAGTTCACTCTCTGTACTCTCAGATCATTCTCTGTCCTCTCAATCCACTATCTGTACTCTAATTCCAGTCTCTGTTCTCTCAGTCCTTGCAAAAGTTTCTACAGCTATAGGACATTTGTCACAGCGTTATATCAACATGCCAACAACACCTAAAGGAACGGCAAGGGTTAAGCATGGATTTTATACTAACTATATAAGTGCAATTGACTGAACACATGTGAAAATACAATCACCAGGTGGAGGAGATGCAGAAATCTTCAGAAATCGAAAGGAATTTTTTTTTTCAATTAATGTGCAAACTGTGTCTGATTCTTCCTTGTTGATTCGAGTCATTGTGGCTAGGTGGCCAGGCTCATCTCATGACTCACATATTTTTAATTCTTCAATAATTAAGAGGCGATTTAAAGATGGAGCAGCCATTCTAGTTGGAGATAGTGGATATGCTGTACAAAATTATCTCATTACACCACTGACAATTACACACACGTCAGAGGAACAACTTTTTCAGGAGGCCATCATAAGGACTAGAAGTCCAGTAGAGAGAGCTATGGAGTATAGAAAAGAAGATTTCCTGTTTTAGCTACTGGAATCAGACTAAAATTCGACAGAATTCAAAGTGTAATTGCGGCAACAGCTATTTTACACAATATAGCTTGCAATGAGAATGAAAATATACCTCCTGTTACTGATGACCAGTTGGATGCCATTAATGCTGTGCATAACTTCCCTCAAGCAGCTAACAACCACCGAAATGTAGCAGAAAATAATATCAGGTGAAACCATCTTATCCATCAGTACTTCCATGATTTGTTGGTGAACCAGTGAAGGAAGAGATTAAATTAACATAAAATAAGTTTCATTCACTGCAGTACATGTAACATTGTTTATTATTCATGTTAAACTTGCATATTTTCAAAAGTATATTATAACTTTACTTCACTGGAAATTAAGCATTACCAGCACCTTATCCATCAGTACGTTCATGACTAAAATTTGTTTGTGAATCAGTGAAACAAAGGGATGAAATTAACATAAAGTAAGTTTCATTCACTGTAGTACATGTAACATTGTTTATTATTCATGTTAAACTTGGATATTTTCAAAAGTATATATTGTAACTTTACTTCACTGAAAATTAAGCAGTACCAGTAACTTACACCATAATTATTAAGCCTAAAATTATTTTTTTTTTTAAACCTGACTTATTATCTTGTGTGGTGTAGCTTTAGCTGCAACACAACCTCCATAATATAGAATCTAATGATGACCTGACTTAAGTGTAACTGTGTTGTATAAAATATTACTACTGATACACAAACAGTGTAACATTTTATAGTGTAGTCACAATTTATGTAAAAATCCCACTTTATTTTAATTACACAGTGATGTTACAAGTTGATATATATCTGCATTTGTATCAAAATTATATCAATGTCGGATTTCAATGACAGAACGTAACTAATTACTTGAAATATGCAGTGTGTTTATTTTCTAACATATAATAAATTAGCTGAAGGGAATATACTGTATATTTCATATTATGTTCATGCTATTAAAATAATTAGAAATGAAACTAACAATTGATTTATGAACATTTTGATGTCATGTTATAATTAGGCCTAGGCCTACTGTTGAAAAATTTCTTGCGGGACACTAAGTGCAGTTTCTCCAAAATTTTTTATAGCCTCCCTATCGATATAAAAAATGAAACTCAAAACATAAAATTATTTAGGGCCAAATTAAAAAAGTACCTAATTTCTCACGCCTTCTATTCTGTAGGTGAATTCATGACATTCAATAACACTTCATGAAATTGATACTAAAACTATGTGTTGTACTAGTAGACTATATTGTAAATCTCGTCTGTATATATTTCATCTAGACTGTGACTATAAATTAAGATTTTATAATAGTATTAAGTTTTTTGACTTGTTCCATATTCTAGCTGTAAGCATGTATGAATACCATGGAATGTTAATAAATACAATACAATACAATACAATACAAAAGCATGCCTGTGTCTGGAATGACATTCATATCTAACTGCTACCCTATAAATGCTGATGTTTTTATTTCTAGAACAAATTTTACTGCATATTTTACACTTTCGACTGTCAAGGACCCTTTATGTATTTTAATTTTACGATTTTTAGCCGTTTTTGAAACATCAAATACATAATTATACATAATTTGACCGTATTAATGTGGTCCACAATGAGACAGCAATTTAGTAGTGTCTCACTCTGCCCACATTACTGCTTACAATGTAACAGGTCGTAGTAAACTTCCTAAGATAAGTTAGGTGCTTCTAATTAAGGTAATTTGTAGTAAATAAATATGTACTTGACTTGAAATAAATCACATTTTTCTTACCTGACTGAACAGACAACTAGACACTTCAATTACTGAGGTAAAAAAAAAAAAATTACATACACACTGGAAAATGGCGAAATGTTTACTAAGATGAGTATGTCGAAGACGATCGATTCGATATCTTGAAGTCCACACCTGTGGAGTAACGGTTAGCGCGTCTAGCCGCGAAACCAGGTGGCCCAGGTTCGATTCCCGGTCGGGACAAGTTACCTGGTTGAGGTTTTTTCCGGGGTTTTCCCTCAATCCAATATGAGCAAATGCTGGGTAACTATCGGTGTTGGACCCCGGACTCATTTCACCGGCATTATCACCTTCATCTCATTCAGACGCTAAATAACCTAAGATGTTGATAAGCGTCGTAAAATAACCTACTAAAAAAAATAAAAGAATAAAAAAAGATATCTTGAAAACTACTGCCTAGTAGTTTATGTAGGCTACCACAAGTGTGAGAAACTTGTCGGCTAAACCATTCATATTTTATAGGGAATGTCTCATTGTGGACCACTCTTTCCTACTTTTTTATGTATATAAATTATTTTTATTCATAAAATTATAAATTCAAATACTTAGATTGCCTTGACAACTAGGATAAGAAAATATACTTTCGTCTTTATTTCATGACATAAATTTGTCGCATGCGCAAATGCATAAGTGCACCCACATACAAATGTACACATTAACACATACACACACACCCACGCACAAGTTTGTGTATGAATATAGCTACAATAAACAGTAATCCGTAATTTTATTGATAAAAATGATCTGACAAGGATAGAAAGAACTGAATAAAAGTTGTTATAGGCAGCCCGAAATATTTGAGGGTCCACTTGGAAGAAATGATGGGGAAGACGCTCTCTCCCTTGCCTTCCTCCCCTTACTGGACACAACTGTGGTTGTTATGAGAATGCGTCTGAATTTTAGAGTAGCCTATTATTTCCTGCAATGTAGCTTTATATAAGGAATTCAAAACAACATTTATGTTTCCATCATTATATTGAATTGATAAGGGGAGTTACTTTCATTGCAACACTATTAGTTTTAATATATTTGCATAGTGCTCTTTCAGGACGTTCCACAGGCACATCCCACTGCAGACACTGTAGTGAGTTTGAATTCCTACTTCATGTGCTTGGGAGGTGTCCTCAGGGAGATATCTTAAGAATAAAACAATATAACATCATTCGTTCTCTCCTTGCTGCTCTCCAAAACAAAGGTTTGGAAGTTTACAAAGAAGTTCATTGTTTGCCTGATCAAGATATTGTATGGAGGATTGACATCATCGCCATCAATAGGAAGAAATCTGTAGCAGAGATCATCAACACTACAATATGCTTTGAGCAGTCCAAAAAACAACCTAAGGATGTTGATAAAGACCAAAAAAAGAAATATACCAGTCAACAATACCTTACTTCTGTAACAAATACAACGTCCAGATTATCACAGTGACAGGTCTGCTGTTGGGGTCTCGAGGAACAGTCCCTAAATTTTTTGTGATGTGGAAAGGGAAATGTAAATTAGGCAAAGATATTCAGAACGAAATTGTCCAAAACATAATTAAATACTCAGTTGCCATCTTAAAAAATCACCTATATGGTAAATATTCCATATATTTGTTAAAATTATATATTTGTGATTGAAAATCTGTATTTTTATCTTAAATTTTTATCTATATTTTTTTTTTTTCCTGTGCTCATTCATGTACAACCATTATTGTAAATTGTGTGTTATTCTATGTCTATAAGCCACCAGCATAGCTCAGTCAGCTAAGGCGCGTGCCTGCCGATTTGGAGTTGTGTTTGGGCACAGGTTCGATTTCTGCTTGAGCTGATTACATGGTTGGGTCTTTTCCGAGATTTTCCCCAACCATAAGGCAAATGTCAGGTAATCTATGGCGAATCCTCATCTCGCTATCACCAATCTCATCGACGCTAAAGTCGACCTGGTTGGCAAGTTGGTATAGCGCTGGCCTTCTATGCCCAAGGTTGCGGGTTCGATCCCGGGCCAGGTCGATGGCATTTAAGTGTGCTTAAATGCGACAGGCTCATGTCAGTAGATTTACTGGCATGTAAAAGAACTCCTGTGGGACAAAATTCCGGCACATCCGGCGACGCTGATATAACCTCTGCAGTTGCGAGCGTCGTTAAATAAAACATAACATTTAACAACATCGACGCTAAATAACCTCGTAGTTGATACAGCGTCGTTAAATAACCAAGTAAAAAAAATATATATTCTGTGTCTATAGGAAAGCCTTGGAAGGTCAAATAGTAAAAATAAAATAAATAAAAGGATTACAGAAACAATTTTCTCAAGATGTTGTTTCTCTCGAGCATTCTTTGCAACTACTTCAGCTTAAGCTAAGTAAGCGTGGAACGGATTTTGGTCTGCATACAATGTTTGCAATATAAAATAAAAGTTTCAGTGTTTTGAACACGAGCGGGAAAAATGCTCAAGTCATGAGCAAAAGAGGCCTATAAACCACACAAAACAGATAAGTAAATTATTGCACAGAAATATTACGTTTATGATATTATATTTATAATTAATATATTATGAAATACATGTATATTTAATAAGAGTAATCGTAGTTGATATTTATAAATTCTGTGGAAAGGTTAATGAATAATGTTAGATTAGTTATTAATTCCGGTTCCATTCTTAATGACGTTCCAGGAAGTGGCCATCTTGCTAAGAGGGTCTACTGGATGTTTGGTATACTTATTACAATGAAGAAACGGAGGACATGTAATGAGACTTTAGTATTTAACCCAGCAATCCTTCTGAATAGTTCAGTTTCTGCCGTTCTTTTCACATGACCTGCTCACCTCAATATCTCTTACAATAGATGACATATAAAGTTCACATCAGTGGCGGTTCCTCGGGGGAGGAAAGGGAGGAACGTCCTCCTCACATTTTCTTCTTTTGAAAGTAAATACCAAATAAAATATGTACCTTGAAATTCGAGAAAGATTCGATAATTTTTAAGTTCACAGCTATAAGAAAAACTTGGTTGATCGAGTTTTAAATGACGCACGCTCATGTGCTGCTAGAAAACTGTGAGAAAGATGCGAGATTGTCTGTGTTGAGGAAAGGCACTCCATTCCTCCTCTACTGCAGTTAACACACAGACAACAGCGCACTAGCGGCCAGAGAAAGAAGCAGAGTTTTAAAGCAAGTAAATGAACGGTGAGGAAGGAAATCCTCCTGTGAATCAGTCATGGGCTGGAAATAGAAACCAACTGGTTGTGCAGCAAGCTCGCTACCGCTGCCACCTAACGATGTTGCATTCAACCGGACTATAACACATCTAGGAGGAGACACAACAAAAACAGTTTTAACGCAACGCTATGAAAGACACCATGTAAACTTTTTTTTAATTATAAATCAAAAATATTATTAATTGCACTTTATATAGGCTACTATTCATGGTTTGAAACTTTCGTGGATATTTGAAAGTTAAAGTCAGGTTTATGTAAAATAAAGAGGAAGTAGTTCTACGTAGTTGGCCCCTGAAATTCACTTCTATTCATTGTTTACTAGACAAGGCAACAACTAAATTGTCAGTTTTGTACAAATATATTTGAAACTGAAAGTAGGTACTCCAAACTACATAATTTTTAACATAAAAAATTAATCGGCCACCGGCAGCTTTGAACAATAATGATAGTATGACTTTACAAGAACTGATATTCTTCAAAAAGATGTGATACTGAACTTCTAAAATGTACATGTGGCAACACAGACCACGTGGGTGGGTGCAGTGTTCTCGCTTTCCTCAGATTATTTCCCATTCCCATTTCCATAAAACGGTTCCGGTTACGAGTTAGTAGCTAGTCTCTTCCAACACGCGTGATGCTGTAGTGTGCTCGAAAAATGCTACGAGGTTGTGAATTTCCTTGTAATTGTTAATTTGCGCAATTATTCAACAATGAATGGAAGTGAAAACATAATATATTTTGGACAATTTAGGAAACTCAGGTTACAAGAACAGATTATTGCTATACAGAAAAGGAAGGCCAACCCCAACACTACCTGGTCTTACATGTATGCATGTAGGCTAATTTGTAGCATGTTTCATTCAAGAAGGTGTCATTTCGTGCTGTTAACTTCTTTCCTCCTCTTAAGAAATATGCAGGAGCCGCCACTGGTTCACATAATTAATGAATCACGATTATATCTTATTCACCATTTTCCATGTTCTTGGACTGTACCAAAAATTTTCTTAAGAACTTACTTTCAAATGTACTAAGTAGACATGGCATGTTGGCCTGCAACACAATCCACAATTCAGAGCTGTACATCAGATTGGGCCTTATAAATGTTTTATATGTTGTTCGAGTAAGGAAACTTAATTTAAAGTGTTTCTGAAGACCATAATAATGCATCCACAAGTAGTTCTATATAATGCTATGCATTTGTTGACAATGAGAGTATTGTGTCTTGAGATAAGAACACCCATTCTTCCCCACATTATGCTGTCAGGGTCAATTGGGCAATAGTTTACTAGAATCATCTCACAGCAAATTGGCTAGTCTCCTAAATTGAGACAACTCATCCTGTGCCTATTGTTTTGCGTGGTTTTCCTAATTCACTATTAATGATATAAATGATAAATCCATTATGCAGTTCATCAGCAAATATCAACTTCAGTGGAAGAGTCATCTCGAACAAATGAATTGATGCAGAATTCCAAAAGGACTGTTTCATTACCATCCATATGGCAAAAGATCTCTAGGCCGTCCAAAGAAGAGATGGACTGAAAATTCTAGTTTGAGACCATAACAGGCCACTTTGCCTAATACTTGTTAGGAAGACGACGACTATGATAAATGTCGGGATAAGCCCTAAAAGAAAAGGGCTATGGACATATATATTCCTCCCCATACATCTCTGCATTTTCCATGAATGTATTACAAAGGATACTGTACACTTCTCTTGTATATATGATTGTTCCTTAAAATCTGGCAACTGTGCAAAGCACTAATGTGAGGAATTCCAGGGCAGAAGTGAAATCGTACATTACTTAAGCTTAATTGATCTTGATTTATCTTGATTCATAAGTTAACTTGTAAAAATAATGGATACAGCTTTGTTTCATATATCTCTGCTGTCTGTCCTGGGTGTAATTCCATTAATGTCACATGAGGAAGATGTCACTCGGTTACTTAATTGATCGGATCTAGGGGTTTTCGCCACCAGAAATTTCGTCACAGGTATAGATAGACACATTGTTTTAGTCATAGTATGTATGGTCACACAGGTTTGGAAGTAAATCCCGAAAAGACAAAGTATATGATTATGTCTCGTGACGAGAATGTTATACGAAATGAAAATATAAAAATTGGAAATTTATCCTTTGAAGAGGTGGAAAAATTCAAATATCTTGGAGCAACAGTAACAAATATAAATGACACTCGGAAGGAAATTAAACGCAGACTAAATATGGGAAATGCCTGTTATTATTCGGTTGAGAAGATTTTATCATCCAGTCTGCTGTCAAAAAATCTGAATGTTAGAATTTATAAAACAGTTATATTACCAGTTCATTATGGTTGTGAAACTTGAAGTCTCACTTTGAGAGAGGAACATACGTTAAGGGTGTTTGAGAATAAAGTGCTTAGGAAAATATTTGGGGTTAAGAGGGATGAAGTTACAGAAGAATGGAGAAAGTTACACAACATAGAACTGCACGCATTGTATTCTTTACCTGACATAATTAGGAACATTAAATCCAGACGTTTGAGATGGGCAGGGCATGTAGTACATATGGGCGAATCCAGAAATCCATATAGAGTGTTAGTTGGGAGGCCTGAGGGAAAAAGACCTTTGGGGAGGCCGAGACGTAGATGGGAAGATAATATTAAAATGGATTTGAGGGAGGTGGGATATGATGATAGAGACTGGATTAATCTTGCTCAGGATAGGGACCAATGGCGGGCTTATGTGAGGGCGGCAATGAACCTCCGAGTTCCTTAAAAGCCAGTAAGTAAGCAAGTAAGTAGGTATGTATGGTCACACTGACTGTTTTGGTCATGTTGGGCAAGTAGTCACATTGTAAAATAGGCACAATGTTGTTTGTTGTTTTTCGTCATAGGAAAATTCGACACAGGCATAGATGGTCACAGATAAATATTTATACTGTTTCAGAGTGGGTTGTACATTTTACAACTAAAAATTTCCAGCAATATTGTGCCCAATCGCTTGCAGATAACCAAGAATATCATCACTATTCTTATAATTCTCATAGCGTTTCACAATCCTAGAAATCCTGGCATCTATGTTAAGATACTTTCTCTTCTTCTTGGTGGGTGAGAAGCCAGACTGCAATCTTTCGATGTCCCGATCAATTACCTTACCTCGACCTATAGCTGTTGAACATGAAAAAATGAAGGATGTGGTTTTCACATCAAGAGATTAATTCTCCTATGCCATGCTTTACAAGTATTAGTTGTTCTCGGTAAATTGTAAAGAGTACGTTGATAACAGTTCCAGATATTTGGAGGGAAAACTGATTGTTGGTATCCTCTACCGCATCTACTGTATATTATAAAATTTATAATTTTCTGAGCTCTGCCCTATTGTCACATTCTTCATAAAGTGAGTAGCAGTGCCATTACCCCTATTAGAAGCATTTAATTTGTAGTAAATAGTAACAATAAAGTGCTAAGTGTCGAAAATGTAATGTGTGACAATGAGGTATGTGTCGAAAATGTAATGTGTGACGATGAGGTTTGTGTCGAAAATGTAATGTATGACGAAAATTCCGCATGTCGAAAAATTTGACGAAAATGTCGGATTCCAACTGATCACAACTGACCCAGTATTCATAGTGCTTTGACCTTCACAGTGCATTATTTTTATTATATTTGTATTGTATTTTTGTTCCAGAAGAAAATAAAATACAAATGGAATAAAAATTGGTATTTTACGTGGATCAAATTTGTGATAAAATGACTGAAATACACACTACTGTGGCTAATTGGAACGGCTCCATTTTCTAGGATACTTGAGTGATTTTACAAAATAGCATTCCTGTGCTTATCATTTAATGTAATGTGCTAACTAGACAACAGTACCATCTTCAGATATTGTCCATGATGTACCATTGATTGCGGATGATGATGATTAATGAAGAAATATTTCAGTTTTGGCAAAGTAAATGAGAGAACTTTGAGCAAATCTGCCCAAAATACCATCTATGTTCACATCTGAATTTGCCAGAACTTTTTTTTAGTAGGTTATTTTATGACGCTTTATCAACATCTTAGGTTATTTAGTGTCTGAATGAGATGAAGGTGATAATGATGGTGAAATGAGTCCGGGGTCCAGCACCGAAAGTTACCCAGGATTTGCTCATATTGGATTGAGGGAAAATCCCGGAAAAAACCTCAACCAGGTAACTTGCTCCGACCAGGAATCGAACCCGGGCCACCTGGTTTCGCGGCCAGACGCTCTAGCCATTACTCCACAGGTGTGGACTGCCAGAACTTGAACTGATGTTTTTGGAAATGGAAACTGACGATCTAATCAGTCATTCAGCTAATGGTGCACTAACATACAAAACCTAAAACATATTTTGTAATTCAATACTTCCATGGACTTGAAAGCCCAACATATAAAACTGAATTTTATTAAACCTTAATTAACATGACAATAATGCATTTTATAACAGATCTTGGAATAAAACCTGAAGGGAAAATAACTGTACGCTTTTGTGGTGGAACATCCAGATTAACTGTGATTTTCACATACTTTCTTCACTTCATGTGATGAATAATTTATATGCTTGATTTATAAGAGGATTACTTTTTAAGCCAAACGATGAAGATTTTTTTGTGTTAATAAAACCGTTAATTTCCGACTAGTGAATTAAAATAAAAGTGTTCTATGTCTACTTTAGTAAAGTCATTATTTCTTTCTCCAATTTTACGCAATGCAAAATACTTGACAAAAAGGGACAAAATATTCTCCATTCTTTAGTTTCAAGGAAGATAAATGAAAGTTTGTGAACTTGATATGGCATGTAGGGCATTTGTAAAAATGATATGAATCTTCTGAAGCAAATAGCAGAACTATTATTAACTTCATAGCCACCTCTTTAGGAAAATGTATAAAAGAAGAGCAATACATTATGGTGTCAGGGACATTCTCCCTTCTTTAAATCTTTCTACGCATTGATTGCCTTTCCTTCTATTAAACAATTCTCACTATAATGCTACTTAACTTTTCTGTATGAATTGAATATTCCTGAGTTTTACACCTCTTTAGGAAAATGTATAAAAGAAGAACAATACATTATGGTGTCAGGGACATTCTCCCTTCTTTAAATCTTTCTACGCATTGATTGCCTTTCCTTCTATTAAACAATTCTCACTATAATGCCACTTAACTTTTCTGTATGAATGGAATATTCCTGAGTTTTACTTTCTCTAACAACAGCATGCTGCTTCTGTAACACACAATTTCCTGAGTGGATGTTCATCAGTAAGTTTCCAAGTGCTGTCATCTGTTGCATGATGTGTATATCATTCCTACAGATTTTTCCTCATGATGGTTAGTTTCACCAGGCTGCACTGTTTAGACTTAAAAATAGTAAAAATTTTCTTTATTCTTTTTGACCATCCTTGTAAATGTAATTACTAAATTTCTAAGTCTACATGAGAGAGGAATTTCATTATTCTTTACATATCAGTGAATTAAAAAACTTATTACATTTTATAGAATACTGCACTTTATGGTTCCAATCCCTGAGATAAAACAGATGTGGTTTTTTCACTTGAAAGAACTGCCAAAGTCTGGGCACTGTTGTTTGTTTGGCACTGCATATTTTGGGCTACAGTCTCAGATCCAGCCATTCCCTGTCTTTCATCCACTGTTGAGATTAAAAACTGGGTTGGCTGAGGATGCAACTGACCCATTTCTTGTAAAATAGGTTCAAGGTTTGACAGCGCAACAGGTGGGAATAGGTGAAGGCCAGGAGAAGGTACAGTGGACGTGTTTATTACTAATGAAGCCTGATTCAAAGATGAGGAAGACTGTCGGTCCAGCATGAAATCTGAATAAAGGTTTGATGCTGCACTGAATTCTGTTGAGTGTGCTGATCTGTGTGCAAAGTCGTCACAGACTGCTCTGAACAGAGCATATTGGCAACCTGAGCATCTTCACTCGTGATTGAAGCAAACAGAGTCTCCAAGTTGAAATCATTTGGATGTAATCTTCTAATATGTTCTCGGCAATGTTTGCGTTCCTTGTAACCTTTACCGCAAGTCGGACATTGAAATGGACGTTCTGAGTCATGGCTGCGCAAATGTCCCTCATAGTGACCTTCTTCATGAACTTCTTACCACAAGCAGCACAAGTGTGGTTGAACTGGCTGGAATGTGCTTTCCTAAAACGAAAGGGAAGAGGAAAGTAAATTTACTATGCCATGATTTATTTTGAAGCTGATATTTCCATTAATTAAAATTTGTACGTAAAAAATTTCCTCTTTTAAATATTTCCTTGCTTTTTAAAGAGTTTGTAGGATGCCATTTTATTCTATGAAGGAGGGATTCAAAGGCTTGCATCTCAGCCTGAAGCTCATTGTACTTACCACTTTCGATTCTGTGAATGACTGTTGTTGCCAAACAATCACACACTTGGTATGTGATGCACTGTGAACTTAACCCGGGGTGTATTGATGATAATGACATGTGAATAAATGATGGGGAAACGAGTCCGAGAAACAATACTGAAAGTGCCTGATTAGGATTTTCTAATACAGAAATCCTTCCTAAAGAACAATTCAGGTGATGACTAGAAAAAGCCTCATAAACTTAAGTGCATTTTTCCACCCATCAGTTTAAATTATCTGCCATACTTTTGTCTATAATTTCTGTAATTTCTGTTTTAATCAAGCAGCAGTTTCAATGAATCATTACACAGCTGATTTCTGCAAACCTATTTGAAATTTCGACCTGATAATATTGCTTAGTTTCCTTGTCCTTTAATTTCGGAATACCGAATCTCCCAATATTAACTTGTTGCTCTACTCGCTTGGCTACTGATTCTCCAATTATCAAATAATGGTCAGAATTACAGTCTGTCCCCCTGAAAGTTCATATGTATACTATACTAGTATGTCTTCGTTTATCTATCAAGATGTGATCTATTTGGTTGTGTGTCAATCCATCTGGAGAAGTCCAAGTATATTTGTGTATATCCTTATGGGGGAATATTGTACTTTTGACAATTAAATTTTTTGATGTGGCAAAGTTCACTAACCTAATGTCACTATCATTACTAGTCAAGTGTAAGCTCTCTTTTCCAATAGTCGGTTTAAAAATATCCTCCTGTCCTACTTTAGCATTGAAATTCCCCAATAGAATTTTCAGATATATACTTAATACCCTAAGGATGAAACCTATGAAACCTAACCACTTTTTCCCTATTACTACATATGCTGATGGATTATAGTGATTTTCTAGCTCTCAGATTGAATTTTCTTTCACCAACTTCGTTTCGAATTTCGGGTACTGAAAAATACTACAAGTGGCAGTTATTTTATGTTATGTTGGCATCAGTAACTTCGGTTTGCAGTAAAGTAAACTAATGAAAATGCAAGTATCTAGGCTTGTGAGTTAATAATTAATTAGTAATACTGCTATTAATATTAATATCAATACACAATTCATTCGTTGTGATTCCAATACAACTATATATTCAGGTAAGTGTAATTAAATAATAACTTATAGACCTACTTCATATGAAACATGCATGTCTGTAAATATATTGACATTTTAATGAAATTCTTTCGTGTTTAGATTTTTATTAAAATGTTGAAAGTATTTTAAGTGAGCTATACATTTTAAAGTGGTGTTCTGTTTTCGCAATTCGTACTAATCATTTCATGTAATCAAACTACATTTTTAGGTTAAGTCTCGTGAATCGTAAACTGTTTAGTTAAACCAATGAATTTCATATTGCCAGTCTAATTATGCGAGAATTCCAGAAGGAAAATATCCTATTTCATAAATTATTGAATAATATAGAAAACACCTTGCAACATAATGATGAGATGTGGTAAATAAGTAAGGCATGTAGTTATTGTTAATTACTTTATTATTATTACTATTATTATTTCAGTACTTAGCATTGTGATTTTTCCTCTTTGGTTATAATTGGTATTAGTTGGCAACACTGAAGAGACGGCCAAATTAGACTTTTAGGAACTACACTTACGTGATCCTCACAAGGGAAGACCAGGTAACTTGATACCCTAAGGGTGAAACCTAACAATTTTTCCCCCATTACTACATATGCTAGTGGATTATGGTGATTTTCTAGTTTGAAGGTTGAATTTTCATTTGCCAACTTCGTGTCGAATTTCGGTACTGACAAAATACTACAACTGGTAGTGTCTTTGTAACTGTTGTGTTGGTATAATGGTCGTACTGGAATTCTTGAAAACTAAATAAAACTAGGTTTGAGAGTCGGTTCATTCATTCATTCATTTATTTTATTCCATAGATCTTACATGAGCAATGAAGCTTTAAGATGTGGAACATGTCAACATTTTACAATATTACAATTACAATTTTTACAAATTTTTATAGTTTTACAATTTAGTAATTTTCTACAATTTTTACAATGTTGTACAATTTTTTTTTTTTTTTTTTTTTTTACATTTTGGCGAGATGTAGTGAGATGAAATGAGGTCCGAGGATTCGCCAAAATATTACCCGGCATTTGCCTTTTCGGTGGGGAAACCTCGAAAAAACCCAACCAGGTAATCAAATCAAAGGGGTAATCAAATCAAAGGTGATGATGCCAAGGACTCGCCATACACCATCCGGCTTCAGTCCCACGGCTGTGGAAAACCTCGGAAGAAACCAAAGTCCAAAGGGGATCCAACCCAAGCCCGAACGCAGCTCTGGATCAGCAGCCCAGCGAGTCTGCCGACTGAGCTACATCGATGGCTCTACTAAAAGTATACAATACATAGCCAATCAGATTATTAAATTTACAAACGCAAGCGATCATTCATCAGTTGAGCTATATTATAATACAAAACAATTTAATTAAATTTAAGGCATAAACAATTCAACCAGTTGTGATATACAGAAATTGATAATACATATCATGCAAACTACTTCAAATTACAAACACAAACAATTTATCAGTAGAGCTATATAGATTACTATTCAATTTAAAGCATATACAATTCATCGGCCAAAACTATACAAATATATACAATACAAAGTAGCATACTTTCATTAAGCTATACAAATTTGTGCAATTAATATCAAGTAGATTAATTCAATTTATAATCATGAACAATTCATCAGTTGAGCTATACATATTACCATTCAATTTACAGTAGGTCTATATACAATTCATCAGTAGAGCTACACAGACTAGTAATCATTTTAAGAACATATACAATTCATCAGCCAAACTATACAAACATATACAATCAAATTAGTTCCATTTACAAACTTATTTTCGTTAAGCTATACAATTCATATGAAGTAGATCAATTCAATTTATAAGCTTAAACAATTCATCAGTTGACCTATACAGTATACAGTACATACAATTCATCAGTTATGCTAAACAAAAATACAATACATAGTAAACAGATTAAGTCAATATAAAAACATATTTTTGTTGAGCTATATAAAATTGTACATGTCATTTAAGTAGAATAATTCAATTCACAAGCATAAACAATTCACACATAAACAGATAGTGAAATTCGAACTTGTTAATAATTAATTAATATTAGTATTAATATTAATACATAGTAGTTATTTTATGTGTTGCGTTGTGGTTATAATTCAAGAATAGTCAGATAAGTACGAATAAATATAATATACTTGGACGTGATAATGCATGTGGGTAATCGATAGAAATATTATTTCACATTTAAATGAATTTCTTTCGTGTTTAGATTTTTATTACTATGTCAAAAGGAGGAAATAGCATAGCAGTGACTCCTCCAAGGAAGAAAATGTGTGGCATTCAGAGTAAACTTCAGAAATCTATTGTTCACATGTATAATGAGTTGAAGAAAGAAGATAATGAAGAAGAAATTATGCTAACGGAGACAGCAATTACAACCAGAATGGCAAAATTATTAGGAGTAAGTATTTTTAAGCATACATTTCAAAGTGGTATTCAGTTTTAGGAGTTTGTACTAATAATTTCATGATTGTGGTCAAACAAAACAAATTTTTAGGTTAGGCCTAGATGTTTAATCAAGTCAGTGATTTTCATATTGCCAAACTAAATACATTTAAGATACTGTAATACTGCAGTAGGTGATAGCTTAAATACATTTACAAATTAGACGAACAAATAATCAAACAGCACGAAAGTAAATTTCCAGTTTTCTCTTTTAGTATTAAATTAACCGTTCAGATCACAATTTACATGCCACATCGGCCGAAGAAAATACAAGTCATATTGTAATTATTAACTTGATATTCCAGCAAATATTACATGAATGTTGGCCTGTTATGGTGCTTAAAAAATACCGTAATTCAGTTTTGTATAATAACTATATAACATACTCTATAAAGCATAGGAACGTTGACTCTGGCTGAATAATTTATTCATGACTGGTTTAAGTAATATTAAATATGGTGTTTCTTCAGAAAAGCTACTCCATCCAAAGTAGGCCTACTTGTTAAGATATAACACTCGAGAGGACGAGGACGCACTATGTACTGGGAAACTAACCATTTATCTTCGTCCTGGACCTCTCGCATGTTATATTGGTAATTAGTAACAAGTTTGAGGGAGGGACTAGAACAGTGCATTAGAATATACAGGTAAGTGTCAAAGGATTTTTGTGCTGAAATTATTTGTGGCTGTGAACTAAAACCACGTGTTCATCGCTATGTAAATATCACAGAAATCAATTAAACAAAATAAAATTATGCCTTCTTTGATGTAGCTTTTCTGGAGAATTACCTAAATATTAGCCTACTTAAACATATCGTAGACCCAACCTAACATGTTGATCATTTTCTATTCATATAGCTCTAAATGTTTGGTATCATGCATGAATTTTATGATATAACAATTTTTAGGAGTGTTATGTTATTGTTTGTTATTGCAGCTTGGCTTCTCTACAGCTAGGAAAGTGATAACAAATTCACAGAAGGGACCCCACTTGTGACATCAGGAAAACGTAGACTACGTAAACGTCCAGTGACTGATGCTGATGATTTTACGAAAGATACAATTGCGAGATTTATTTATGACAAGTTACATAGGCCCTAAAGGTGGGGAGGTTACAGGAATTATTGTGTTGATTTATGCAATGTAATTCTGATATTAGTCATATTTATTTAGAGGATCCTTATCATCAGTGAAAAAAATTTGAAAGAGATAAAATTTCTATGGAGCAAAGGGGATCCTTATACAGATGTACGAGAAAGTGATGTTATTCGTTTTTGAGAGAGTATATAAGAAATGTGGAGCGTGAGAACCCTAAACCCGTAGTATTCTTGGATGAGATCTGGATTTTTATGAATGGTAAATTTCAATGTATTGTGAGACATTCAATGATTGAATTTTTTACTAACAAATAGGTTAACACTTATGTGGAATACGAAATTGCAATTAATATAGGCTACTAGTCATGAATTCAGATGGGAACAACATGTTTTTTTGCAATTAATAGTTTCATATTATAACTAGAGGTTAGTTATAAAATTCTTGAACGGTTTTCCGTGTTTAAAATTTTAGTGTCTCTTAGAGTTTCAATGTGAATTGCTTTTCTCTCTCTCTGTTTTTTTAAAGTAGGATCACCCACTTATTCATGGAATAAACCAGGTGAAGTTTCCAGTGACATGAATGGTGTTATTCATAGACCAACAAATGAGGGTGGAAGATTAGATGCTGGAACGAAAGGTGGATTTATACTCAGTAAGTTATATTGATTTATATTTTACATAAATTTGACAAGAGTAATTTTTTAAATCAGGGTACAAAAATATAAAAATTGGTGACTAAATAAAAACGTGGGAAAGCCTTTCACCAAAGAGGATCTCATGTTATGTTATGTTATGTTATGTTATGTTATGTGCTGCAATTGCAATAAAAGAATAAATCTGTTTTATTTTCTTTATTTAAATGCTGTGAATTCATGTGACGTAATTATATGCCCAGGTATAATTTTTATTGCAGGTGCTGATTTAATTTTTTCATGCAATTGAAAGAAAGTCAGGACTACCATAGTGCTATGAATGACCCTGTAGTTGAGAAGTGGGTGCAAACACAGTTGTTGACCTGAGAACATTAGGGCAATGCATTATTGTCATGGATAGTGCTGCATATCATAGCAGACTTGTGGAAAATCAGCCAACAACAAAATGGAGGAAAGAACAGCTACTGGTGATTGCAACTGAATATAATGGATTTGTTGTACTAAATGATAAGAGTTGATGGTGTGAAATCACCTTTTGATATTACATTGCAATATTAATTTCCATACTTTACAGTCATTATTATTATTATTATTATTATTATTATTATTATTATTATTACTACTACTACTACTACTACTACTACTACTACTACTACTACTACTGCTACTACTACTATTACTACTAGTATTATTGCAACTGTTTCTCTTATTTCTCATGATTAGGCATACTTATAGATGCTACTTTTTTTCTTTCAGGTGAAACTGAATCTACATAAGAATCCTAAGACAACATAGCCTTGCCAATTACTGTCCTGAAGCAACCTTGTGTTATGTGTTGTGTCTATATACCATTAATTCTTTCAGTTTTTCCCCCTTTAATGTAATAAAGTTGTTGGTTGATTAATACCCAGTGTTCAGCAGTTGATGTCATTTGTTATCTTGCACTCCAATATTTAACCGGATGATTGAAAGTTGTGTAAAGTTGGACAGTCAAGACAATGATCCATATCTTCATTGAGATTTCAGAAATGGCACTGGGAGATTCTGAAATATCAGTTCTTTGTAAATATTTGTGACAATCATGGCCTGTGATAATATGAGTACTGCCACTGTAGATTTTCATAGAAGTTCAGTTATTAAATTAGGTGTATTATTTTTACTATGTATTGTACTATATTTTTGTTTCGCTTAATTGATGAATTATATATGCTGTATATTGAATAGTAGACTGTAGGCCTATAGCTTAACTGATGAATTGTATGTGCTGTAAATTAAATAGTAGGCTGTATACCACAAGTGATGAATTGTTTATGCTTGTAATGTGAAGTAATTTGCATGATATGATTTATCAATTTCTGTATATTTCAACTGATTGATGTGTTTATACTTTTAAATTGAATTAACTTGCTTGCTATGAATTATATTTTATAGCTTAACTGATGAATAATTGTGTAGGTTTGTGAATTTAATAATCAGAGTGCCATGTACTTCATATTTTTAGTAGAGCCACCAATGTAGCTTAGTCGGTAGACTCGTTGGCCTGCAAATTCAGAGCTGCACCCGAGGGTAGGTTGAATCCCACATTTGGTCTGATTAGTTGGTTTCTTCTGAGGATTTTCCTCCATCGTGGAGCAGATGCCGGATGGCCTATTGTAATTTTTTCATTTGCTTTAGAATCATTCTGATTTTTGTTACCACATTGTCATGTTCTGATCTTGTTATTCTTTTAACTGTGTGGTAAGATGCTGGTATAGATAACTTTACAGTAATTTTGCTACTTTTCAGTACCTCCCACTCCATAAAGTTCAGGGATCTACTGAAGTACCAGTCGTCGATGTAATTCGACCATTTTTCTTAAAATTTTAAAACACTGTAAAATATTGAGATTTCTTGCTGTTACGTCCAATACTGTAGCAAGAATATCTGATTTTGAATCACATAGTATGACAGCCTTCTCACATTTATGAAGTTGATACTGGAGAGTTTGTAAGCTTAAAAGTGTATCTAAATTTTCACTATCAAAATTAGTCAGTGTTTGAAGTTAGTTAGTTAGTTAGTTAGTTAGTGGTGTTTAAAAAGGGCGCGTCAGCTACTATGGCTATTTGCACCCTTACCTAAAATCTTTCACTAAACACAAACACAATACAATAACCAGAAAGTTTAAAGGAACTAAAAAGCGTTGTCACGGTTACAATGGGGCAAACAAGTGTTTGAATATAATTCCCTGTAAAAGGGAATATACTGGTATTGTACTACAACACCACTACATCTATGGCTTGGTAAACAGGATCCATCTATAAAAAATACTGTATGTAGTCACTCATTGACCAGATCATTTATCGTTTCTAATGATTTTTAAAATGTCTGGAGAAGTATCACATTTCTTAACATCATCTATTAAAGTGAACTTATATACTATTCATCTTCAAATAACTTGGGATTGTGTTTTATTAGTAAAGTTTCCCTTAATTGAACAAGTCGAGTCAAAAAGTCTATTGGGATTTTGGCTCAGTTTATTAATATTTGTGGACTGTGATTTTTTGTTCTAGACAACCATATTATCTGCAAATGATGAGATCATAAGATCTATTTCTTTAGTTAGATCATCGACATTAATATTGGAAAATTTATTCCTGAAAACAACAATGTGGGAAGCCCAAATGAATCTGTCTCTATTTACATATTTGTGACAATGAATCAAATAATCAATTCACTGACCCACTAGTGTAACATTTTATCTTGGACACCCTAAGTTTGCAATTTCTTAAGTGATTTATATCTACAGAGCCATATGATCTTGAAAATAAATTAAAATTGCTAAGGTGTTTTGTTTTCTGTTTAAAATATCTTTAATATCTTAACTAAAATTTAAAATCTGTCCATTTGTTGAATGTAATTCTCTAAAGTCAACTCAATAAGATAAAAGTTAGTTACTAGATTCCAGGAACAAATTCAATCTATGAAATCATCTCTTCCATAATTTTGGCTATCATACTAGCAAGTGGTATCTGTCGATAACTCGAAAAGATATTAGTTGCATAATTGCTTTTCAAAATTGATGTGGTCCACACCTGTGGAGTAACGGTTAGCACGTCTAGCCGCGAAACCAGGTGGCCCGGGTTCGATCCCCGTTCGGGGCAAGTTACCTGGTTGAGGTTTTTCCGGGGTTTTCCCTCAACCCAATATGAGCAAATGCTGGGTAACTTTCGGTGTTGGACCCCGGACTCATTTCACGGCATTATCACCTTCATCTCATTCAGACGCTAAATAACCTAAGCTGTTGCTAAAGCGTCGTAAAATAACCTACTAAAAAAAAAAATTGATGTTATGATAGATTTTCTCCAGACAGGTATTGTATTTTAGATGAGATTACAAGATAAAAGTAGTGAGTTTGCCAACATGTTTAAGAAAATCAGCATGTGTATTGTCTGGACTTGGAGATGTTTTGGGTCTTATGTTATTTAATTAATAGTAATATTCAGTTCTTGATTAAATATTGTTATATAAAGTAGATTGTAGATTTAATATTTCTTTCAGTTTTTCCTTAATAGTCCGCGTACACAGATAAAACAAACAACCACACCACCAACTAATCTAATAGAAATTAAAATATAATTAAATGTAGAAAAGTAATTAAAATTATAAATACACGTAATAAACCATAACCCCTAATTTCAACAATATACTATTTTATTCCCTCTTACAGCGTGTAGATAATTATTAATTATAGTCATTACTTATTAGCGTAATATTCATTGAACTTATTGGCTATTTCACTTCGTTTGAAAGATGTTATTGTGTACAAAAAGCATTTTTGGATGATCGTTTCATACTGTATGTTGTGTATAAATCTATGATTTCTGGCCATCTGTTCTGTGTAATCCATCTTTTGTATGGACTTAATAAAATATTTTTGGTAGTAATTATTTTATTAATTGAGTACTTAATTTTCACCAGCTCACATTTCTTGAATCATTTGTTTTTTCTTATTTAAATTTAGGACACAAGAGCCAAAAAGAGACTTCACAGTTATGTATCATACATTTTTACAATGACAGACGTGGAGTTGCAGAAATAATAAGTGTAAGTGTAACATTACTAAGCTTAAGATCAGAAGAAACTACAGTTCAAAAGTATTGGAAAGCACGACTGCTAATCGCTTCATTGCCAAATGCAAGGCACTAAACAACAACAACAACATTACTAAGCAATTTACAAACAAATGAAATCTTCAAAAATGTGTCTAGAAGTGAAATTACTTATGGCTTTTAAGGACCAAAATTATTTTTGTAAGTTGATTTATTAGGTATTATTTCAGTTTTAGCTTATTTGTATTATCCATTTCCTTACTAATTTCAAAAGATAATCAGAACTTCATTGAATTCCAACCAAAGTCAATTGGTTATTAATTTATCTACCTTTAGGAAGTATATGTATGCTGGAATCTTTGAAGTGCAGTGACAATAATTTAATTGGTCTTGGAACAGATTTGATGCTTGAATATTATATACTATACTTTGTTGTATATTTACATCTAGTAACCTATTAATGCTAATAATAATAATAATAATAATAATAATAATAATAATAATAATAATAATAATAATAATAATGTAAAGGAATAAAAGAATAGAACATAGCAATACACTTTTCATGTGATTCATTTCCTCCATTTCTCATATAGTTCGCCTACGAAAATATATTACAAATTATTATTGAAACTATTTAGAATAACCTTCTAACATAAAGGTAAAGTACGGTGAGTAAAGAAGTCATTCAGTACATAGGGTCGTGAGTTTACTACATGTGGTGATATCTGGTAACAGTTGGCAACACTGACAAGACGGAAATATTTGCTGTTTGGGAACTGAACTTACGTGATCCTAACTATATCACAAGGAAATGGTTTTCTTTTCTGTGGATCACCAGATGAACATCCAGAGAATTACGACGACCAAACAGTTTACCACAATCTGCTGAAGTAAAATGTGAAAACACTATTATAAATCACATTACGCTAAAAAAATGTTTCGCGTTTATTGCTAGTGTCAAACAAACATGGCTCATAGCTAATGCCCCACTCTAAGCCTTTCTGAATTGACTTTATGGCACTACTCTACAGACTATGATCTTGTAGTTTTTCATTACACTAAAACAAGTTAGTTTAAGACGAATGGCAGAGAATAGTTATCTGTTTATACCGTGATGGAATATAATGGTGAAGCAGTGCGCAGTCTCGCCCGATCTCGTACTACGTGATGACGTCACGCGGGAAGCATTGCGAACTCTCTCGCAGCTTGCTAGCTTAGCTCAGCTCAACTCCGTAAGGTTTTGGAAGTGGAGTAGGTTAATTGATTATGAATACCAAGAAATCAGAACCAAATATGGCATTTTATATTACTTGTTATTAATTAAATATACTAACTTTTATTAATTCTGTATGTTTAAACAAAACAATTTTAAGCACAAGAGGTGGATACAGTCACCCTTTCGGAATTTAAAATAACAACACGCGTCGAAAAAAAAAAATCTGAATCTAAATTTAAAAATAATAAACAAGTTCACCAAAATTCTAATGTAACAATTCTTAAGTTCGTCTGCAATAGACCTACATATTATAATTATTGAACAGTAAATAATTGAATTATTGAAACAGCAGTATAATTTGTGAGCTAAAAATACTATAAAGCTACCTACTAAAATTAAATTTACATTACACATTCAGTTTATGACAAATGGGCCGGTTTCACCAGCTTCGTCACTAAGGTTTTAATGATTTTTTATTTATTTACTGGTTCATTAAATCATTTTTATACCTCACCAACCATCTTTAGCCTAAACGAACCAATAAAACTTATCATTAAATTTAGTGATAGAAATTTCCGAATTTAAAATTTTTAATGGTTCATTAGTTGCAATATAAAATGGCGGAACGTTTCGACGCAGAATTGTTAGGCCTATATCGGGAACTGCTCGAAAATTAAGAGTCAGATGAAAATAATGTTAACCATTTAAGTAACGATCATTTTGAAAATTTGAATGACACAAAAATTCACGAAAGATACCGCATCACGTAGATTGTGTTACTCAAAATTTTAGAAGAAATTGATCATAGGTTAGAACAGGCCTGCAGAACTGTAGCTCTTGAGAGCGACTGCTATACTCCCTTTCTTACCGTACCCCACCTTTTCTACCAGCGGTCATGACGTTCTAGTTACGCTCGGCTGCATTAACATTCATTCGTGGCGGCAGGTATACAATACGCTATCAAGAATTACAAATGAACAGATAATAAAATTTTTAGAAACATACCTTTAGAAAATAAGAGAAAAATGAATGAGGGAAATAAATAAATTAAAAGACATGTAAAATAAATGTTAAAATGTATGTGTGCATATAATGTAAAAAGGTCTCCTGTATAGCTTATATCGTCCTATTACTAGTAAAGCCGATTAAATCCACTTTTATGTAAAATAAGTTAAGTACAGTCCCCGACATGTCTTTCCGTGCTCTGTATTTTACTAAAATGAAATAAGTCCGATATGCTGCTTGCAGGTAACAAACCAATTACTTTATTTGAAGAATTATTATGATTTTTCGTGCATTAATAAAGTTTTAATTCCAGTTTTTACAAAACTTGTATTACTGGTCTTAACTGGTTATACTAGTAATATGACGATAAATAAATTGTACGTTGGTAAGTGAGTGATAGCTATATGACCGGATTTCAATGCTGTCATTGAACATTGTAACGCACTCCAGCCAAATAAATAAACAGACAGACAGACAGACAGACAGACAGACAGACAGACAGACAGACAGACAGACAGACAGACAGACAGACAGACAGACAGACAGATAGATAGATAGATAGATAGATAGATAGATAGATAGATAGATAGATAGATAGATAGATAGATAGATAAAACAGTACATACATAAGTAAATAAGTAGGCCTAAATAAGTAAGTAAATAAGAAAATAAGTAAACAAATAATATGCGAGCCCTACTGCAGTTTAAAGAGAACTGGAACATGGCAAAATCTAAACCCGTGAAGGAATACTACTTCCAAAGGAAATGGGAATATGATTAGTTTGTTGTTGAAGACGAAAGAATTGCTTGTTTACTGTGTCCCATCCAATTTATTTCCACTCGTCATTTCCATATTAAACTACATTTCAACAAAGTCCATATTAAGAATTATAGAATGCAATAAACTTTCGGGTAAGTTCATTATTACGAACTGTATATTGATTATTTATTTATATATTGTAAAATTAAGGACGTCACTCATTGTGTTCATTTTGAATTGAAATTAATAGTGACTTTCAAGGTTCATTACTTAAAAGCTATAAATTTATGTTTCTGTCGGTGATGATAGGAGGAGAGTTTTCGAAAAACCTAAAACAGGTTAAGTGCAAAGAAATCTCAAAGAAACTACCAACAGGAAATCTAGCATAATTGTAAACCTTGAAAAGAGATAACGCATTATAAAAACAATGAATTTATTACAATCCTTTTGAAATTACATGCCGCCACTGATGGACCTTTGACGACAAGAGAAGGTAAATAACCCTACGGGAAATCGATCATCCTCAATAGAAGTGGAGTGAGGCTGTCGTCATATTTCCCCTCCTTGACGAGTTCTGCAGACCTGGGTTAGAATGTCATAAAAACAGCTGAAACAAAGCTGAAACTAGTCAACTCAGTAACATACAAATGAGTTTTATTTTAACACATGAAAGTGGTTATTATAACTATACCTAAGAAATATTAGTAAATTAATACATAATATGCATTCAAACATAACAATATTTAATTGGTATATTAACTTTCATTTATTAGAATTGTATTATAGCTAGCGATCAGATATGTTTGCAGTGGCTTTAAAACAGAAGCAAAAGAACTGGATTCATGGAATTTATATATCCTTTTCTTTCCAAAGGAAATTTCATTTCCAGCAGGATAACCACCCCGCGCACATCGCCATAAATGTTCAAAGACGGTTCACGTAAAGGCATGAAAAAGAGGAGGATTGACAAATATCGAAACAACCCACCTCAAAATCCAGATCAGTTGTGGGATCAAGTTCTGGCTACCTGGGAAGATTTCGCTGAGGACCAGAACTATTTCGCGATCTGATGGACTCAATGTCCCGAAGATGCCAGGCAGTGATAGACGCCAGTGGCATGTGGACAAAGTATAAGATTCACATGTGTATTTTTTATTTTTCTTTAATTTGTTTGTTTATTTTTGTTGTATTTCGGAAAGAAAATTGATCTCCCAAGAGTTTTCTTAATTCTCCTAGTGGAGCCAGAGTTGCGAAATAATTCGTTTCACTACAAAAAAAATAGAAAATGAAGAAAGATAGCATGTATAAAAATTAGTTACGTTAATAAAAAAAAAATTCTCACCGAGAGTCGAACTCGGGTCCCACGGTTGGCAAGCCAGCATACTAATGACTGCTCCACCAAAGAGCCGAGACGTAATAAGCGTTACGAGGCATATAATAGGTGCTCGGCTTGAAGTCTAGGAGACAACGCATTATAAACGTACTCATGTAAATCGGCCAAAATTTCAACATTTTCACTACCAAGAGACATAACAAAACTGTTTTCTAATACTGTACACGATTTGTAATATAGTAGACTGTGGTTTCGTATAAAGAGTTCTGATATAGTTATGAAAATTCATAGATCGCATTTATTTATCCTTAATGAGCCATTATTTACTGTTCATTAAAAGTTAAGAAAATTTGGTTGGTGAGCAGCTCGCATTTTAGTGAATCGTTAAATATTTTAATGTTCAGTAGTTAA
Source organism: Periplaneta americana (assembly GCA_025594305.2). Lineage (NCBI taxonomy): Eukaryota > Metazoa > Arthropoda > Insecta > Blattodea > Blattidae > Periplaneta > Periplaneta americana. Next base: position 52,997,678 of record JAJSOF020000015.1, read on the forward strand.
TGTTTCATTTGAACTGATTTACTGAAGGTTGGTGAAACAGGCCCATAGACGTAGTTTTGCTAAATATACTGTGGTAATGTGATGTGCGTTATTCCAAGTACCTCATCGATTTAAAAATGTGTCACATTAATAGCATTACTGATACAAGAATAACATTCAATATAATATATATAAACAAAGAATTAACCCCGTGCACGTACACACAACAGCTGTTTGTTTTGTTCTCGAGGACTGCGGTGCGATTAGCGCACCACTGCTGCTTCCCAAGAGACGACATGCGCAGTAGGAAATGAGTTTGAGTCAACCGTCTGCTACACCATTATATTCCTACCACGGTTTATACCATGTGTTTTCCTCGTTGTCTTTGTGAATCACTAATAAAGAACATTTATCTTTTAACCATTAATGTATCTGCTTGTTACTGTAAGGTAATTTAACTTGTAACAGTTCCACGAACAACTGCCTCTCTCTGGGAGTAGCAAACAGAAACTGTAGTTATGTTTGCAGTCAGCTGGTGTTCGTGGTACATCATGCAAGACAGATTTATATTGTACCAGGATGAAGAAGATAATGAAGAATGTGATTAAAAAGACATAATAATAGGACTGTATAATATGTAATATTTGAAAGTATGCATATTCACAAATTCATTTCTGAGAAAATGCAACAGTTTGCAGATATTTGAAAAAAGAAGTAATCACAAGAGCCTTTAATCTACTCTATTCTACGAATTTTCAATAGATACATACATACATTGAAATGTTGCCTTAAAATGTGACACATGCATTTGAAGAGTACAGGGAGAAATAATCATAGTCACTTAATGGTGATGTCATCTTCTAATTCAGTAAATTATTGCAAAATTTATTGCTGTTCCTAATAAAAGTAGGAAAAGGAAAGGATGACTGTATCCATGGTCATCTGTCCTTTACTGATTTTGACAAGAAAAACATTAAAGTCTGCAGTAATATACTGAATTAGGTGATAACATCACCCTTATGAAAATTGTGACTGATTGTTTTTCCCTGCACTCTTCATTTGGTTCACTTTAGCTTTACAGAATTCAATCTGAATTGGCTTGTGCATCTACTGGTAATGGAACTACAGCGGATCCCATTTATAATGCACAACAGTGTTAAGGAATACAGAAGTTACAGGAGAGAACAAATTTAAATTAACCCACATTTTGTACAACCAGACCAAGTCAATGGATATTAGGCTTCTATGTATGATTTCTGATGATAAATTCTTTCAGCAATTTCCGATCAATCATGACTAACTTTAGCAATTAAAAAACACATGTGTTCAGGCACAGTCACCTGTCAACTAACAAACTCACGGCAAGCCAATGCAGATTCTGTGTTCATGCTGTGCTGCCGCAGAAGGTGAGATTCCACACTGGGATTTCGACGCAAACATCTTGTGGCAGTATTCATATGGGAAAGGTCTCTCCCCTGCAACATGAAATATGGTCTTTACCATTGGCAGATGCCTGCACTTATTCTATAAAATCTACTATTTAACTTATCTTTTCATTACATCTACAATAATTGACATACTTTACAAATTTAGAGTGGCATTCACAAAAAAACAATGTTAACTTTAAGGGGCTGTGGCAACCTTGGCAAACTTACACTCATACAATAACGCCCTGTTTATCATCAAGGAATATTTTGGATGTGAAAAAAAAGTATTATTTCCAAGATGAGGTGGAAAGAAACAGTTCATAATTACTAGAGACATATGTTTCTCTTTTACTTGAACCAAAATACAATACAAAATCTGGGCACATTCATTCATTCATTCTTAATATTACAGACCAAGATTTATACAATCAGTTTATTAAAGTAAATCCAGAATTAGGTAACTTTAACAACATTTTCAGTAAGAGAATTAAATATTATTTTCAGTAAGAGAATTAAATATTATATTTCTTTAAACTGAAAATGTCCGATTTAAGTTTTTTCGTATATTGCAACTTCATTCAGAAAACTAAAATACAAGATAGCATACAAATCAAATAACACAACACAGAAATATCTAAATAATCACATTAAACATTCAAATAATATAATTCAACTGAGTTTACAAACTAAAATGCAATAGTTGCCCACATTTTTACATAGAACAGACAGGAAGATCCTTTTCACACAAGATATAATGAACATATTAAAGCTATAACCAAACCCTACATCACATCAAATTATGCAGAACACATTATCAACAATAATCATGACTACAATAATATAGAAACAGATATGGAAATTTTACACATCACACCAAAAAGTTCACAGTTAAACATCTTAGAAGAATACGAAATATATAAACATACAATAACATACCCACAACATATACTTAATACACAATTACAGTTCAATACCACACATTATCTGATGTCATCATACGTCATAAACACACAAACAACCAGCCCCACCATAAGAGCAACATACCCCATTCCCTACAATCGACAAATGCACATTGCAGAATTCAAGATCACCAGTAGTTCAGGAGACACTGATGAAGACGTGACATCACGTCGAAACGAGCCATTTGTCGAAGGTATACACTTTTTTTTAAAAATTCTAACACTTTTTTATTGAATACTTTGAGGGAATTTAAAGCTGGAGGACGAACCGGGACCTTGGTTAAACGTACTGGTGTCTGGTACAGTTCCGGGTAGCTCAGTTGGTAGAGCATTGGCAATGTTTAACCAAAGGTCCCGGGTTGATACCCGGCCCCAGAACAATTTTTCCTCGAAATTATTCAAATCAACTTACAGGGAGTTATACCTGAAAGCTTGATTTGCATAATATACATCACTGTTCGTTAACAGAAAACCACAATTTAAGTCACATAGAGATAGTGTGCACTCAATGTTGGTTGCTTGACAGTTGTCAGCCCACTTTGAGGTCTGTGGATATAGAGGGAAAATTGATTGGTGTCTGGTACAGTTCCTGGGCAGCTCAGTTGGTACAGTGTTGGTACGTTTAACCAAAGGTCCTGGTTCGATACCTGGCCCCGAACAACTTTTCCTCGAATGATTCAAATCAACTTTACAGGAGTTATACCTGAAAGCTTGATTTGCATAATATATACGTCACTGTTCGTTAACAGAAAACCACAATTTAAGTCACACATAGTTAGTGTGCACTCAATGTTGGTTGCTTGACGGTTGTCAACCCACTTTGAGGCCTGTGGATATAGAAGGAAAAATTGGACCGGGTGTCTGTACAGTCCCTGGGTAGCTCAGTTGGTACATTTAACCAAAGGTCCCGGGTTCGATACCTGGCCCTGGAGCAATTTTTCCCTCGAAATTATTGAAATCAACTTACAGAGAGTTATACCTGAAAGCTTGATTTACTTTTTTATTCCCTAAAAACATTCACAGTATTGTTGAATCACATGTACTGGTACATCTGATACTGACCAGTCGACAGAAAGATAATTGATTTAGGTCTAAAAATATTTTAATATCCTAAACAACCACTCAGAGCCAACAATTGAATACCCCGAATAAGGGCATATGGTACATTGTTTCCTATGTACTTAGACTCTTATTCTAGGGGGTATTCAACTGTACTGAACTGAAGGTATTTATGGCTATTGGCTTGGTGCTAACACTCACTTACATAGTTCATTCACTTTCGTCAACTGCCACTACTGTTCTTCGTATATTCGACCTTGAGCATAAAGATACTTTGTGTTGTAGCAGTGGCACGTTATTTTAAATAATACTTGATCGTGAGAAACAGAAATGTCCATGCAACAATTATGCGGTGAAATTTGAAATCCTGATCAGCATGTCTATAAAAGAGTGCGACCATTATGCGATGGCGACGATTATGCAATGAAATACGGTATTTTACAGAATTATTATTCGAAATACATAAATAAATGTTATGCACCCAACTTGCGTTTTCTGATTGCACACAAGACCAGCTGTTCACTCAAATGTCACAACTGCTAATACTAAATAGTGAACAGCTCTTCATTGGTTGTGACTGACTACCTGGCTTGGCCTGGTGAGATCTAGGGAATTTTGGAACTCTAATAAAGTTCACAACGAAAGATAAAAATAATTCTGTGTTTAATAAAACTAATTTTCTAAAACAATTTCTCCGAAATATACGATTCTGGAGGCATCTGCCTAGTCTTTTTTTAATTTCTATTTTCAAAAATATAATATATAAAAATGGTATAATCCAATAAACTGTTGCCAAGGCGAACTGTCATGGCGGACGCGCGCAAGGCTACTACGTAAATCAAATTAAGCATGTATGCATGGGAGCCAACAATTTTTACTCCTTAGCGATAGGATGAGAGAAAAGCTGCCATCATGTATTTCAAAAGGTAATAAGTTGTAACCGTATTAAAACGTGGGGCGTAGTTTACAGACAGAACAAGATCGCAATGACACTATGTTACAGCTCGATAACCGACCAAAAAAAACCCCCCCAACAAAAAAAATTATTACCCGGGGTTTGAAAACCCCCAATAAATGCAATCCCAAAAATATGTATGAGTATGACAGATATGCAAATTGTTGCAAACCAGACAATAATCCCCAATGGGAAAGGGAAAAACACTGAGAGCACATACAGTGGACTGAGAGGACAGAGAATGGATGGGAAAAAAATCTGGACTGGGGAGGACATAAAGTGGACTAAGAAAGAAGGGGGGAAAATGAGGCAGAGAGAGTACTGGTTTGACTGTGAGTGAACTGAGAGGAAGGGAGAGAGGACAGAGAGTGGATTGGGGGCACAAAAGTGGACTGAGAGGACAGAGAGAGGGGG
>JAJSOF020000015.1:53002570-53031768 GCA_025594305.2 Periplaneta americana
GATGTTTCTGTTGATTGTTGTGTCTATAGACAAGAATTAAACAACCTAAACATCTTGTCTGTCCCAAAACACTGCAAACATGATCTCACGAGTTGAAATGATCTGTTTGGCTTTTGTCTTCACTGGTAATTATATGTGCCCCCACTCCATGGCCTGCTGCTTCGATTTAGAGTCATATGCTACACATCTCGTTACCTATAGCTATGTGTAGCTTAAGAACTCATCATCTTGCTCACTGTATCGTATGTTTCTCGGTGAGCAATTTCGCCACTCAGCAGGAGCACAATTTCCGAAAACCTAGGTGATCTGACACAATTTCGTAAGAAGCAACCATGAAATTTGTGGCAAATGCAGGAAAAGTGACGAAATTGTGAATCGTCTTTCCTCATGAACTTCTCTTCGGCCGCATGCACTAAAACATTATTGACTATAAACAGTCAGCTGCGGATCATCACAGTTTCACGACATTCATTAAAGTTCCTAATCCAACTCCTTACAATTGGATCACTTATATCATATTTTTCGTACACTTCACGAAGTTTATGAATGTCTACCAGTTCACATATATTGAGAGCAAGAGAATTAATGGATTTATTGTGAAGAGAGCTTAGCATTAGTTAACAACTTTTTTTTTGCATTCAGAAAACAATTAATAATAATGGATTGCATTTCAAAGGCGGCATGCCACTCGATTGACTTGAACATTTTAAACACACAGAATAATGTGTCCATGCAATCTGCAATTGGAACTCACTTTGTGGACACGTCGTATGAAGAGTACTAGATTTCCTTCTGGTTTGAAGGATTCAAGTTTTCCTTGTTTAAAAGATTTTTTTATCTAGCAGTGAATAATTGAAATAATTGATTTTCCACAATTCACCGAAGCATCTTCATCTAAGAGTGGTGAGCCGAAGCTGTGGTTCTTTTTGCCGCTGTAGGCGTTGCTTTCAGTACACTGTGAGAGACTAACTACACAGCACTGCACGATAATGATGATTAATGGAGCAATAGTGGGCTGCTAGTAGGGAAATGGGAGTACCCCACAAAAACATACCACCATCTTTGACTCCCCAGGATAGAACTCTGGTTACTAGTGTGGAAAGCCAATGCTTTAGCCTTTGGCTAATGATAGTCTGCAGCATCATGTCTGTGTTACAATGAGATGGAAATATTATTGAATAAAAATAATGTAGTGACATTAAAAACAATTAAATTCATTGTGTGACAACCATGAAGGGCCAAGACTGACCAGTCAGCTGCTGGCCTCACGTGTCTCAGCAAAGATTAATGATGATCTAACCAGAATGGAGGTAACATGTGGTTACCATGATCTTCCCAGCAGTTATGGCAGGTTTTCATAACTGGATTTCACTACCATTCTAGCTCCCAAATTCATCATGATACTGCATAGGCATCCTTCCCGTGAGAACTCTGAACCAGCACTCATTCTGTATCGCAGGTCGTAGACATGTTGCCTTAGACCAGTGGTTTCCAACCTTTTTGACTGACGAGACACTTTACTGAATGCCCATGATATCGTGACACACTTATTTGTTTTTATTAATAATAATAATAATAATAATAATAATAATAATAATTAGTGCATTTCTTCTTTCTTCTGGAGAAAAAGATGATGGAAGTCTGTAGAATATTTTATAGCAGATGGGGAAATGATTACTGTTCACTGCACGAGAATTTTGTCGTTTTTATCCTCCTTTTCATCCAAGTAAAACTTTCAAAGTCTAAGCGAATTCAAAGAAAAATTATATTAAAAACGTAGATATTCACACATATTTCGGTTCCATGTTGAAGAATGCAACAAAAAGAGCTGGAACGCTGTTACAGCGCGTTCCGCAAGAAAAAAAGCCCTGATAACTTCTACCTAGTGTCAGACATCCATTGTTGTAGATAGGTTGATGTTAGCACGCAATCGAAAAAAAAGAAAAAAAAGCAGCAAATTGATTGGCATTAGAAAAAAACAAAGGTAAGTATCAAAAATCCCAACCTATCTATGCTGGATGTTTGATAAAGATTTTATTATCGTTTTTAACAACTCACCTATTTGAATTAATGTGAAGTCAGCACTTTGTGGATTGCACACAGTTGCTATATATGTGGTCTTTTGGTTGACAGGCCAATACATAAATCATCTTCAAGATGCGGCAGTCTGTTTCTTTGTTTAGATTTCACTATTCTATGGAATTGGAATATATCACTTCCCTAACTGCCCATTGTGCAACTCAAACCAAGCAATGGATTCGGAACACCTCAAAATCTGTGCTTCATTGGCTGACGATAATATCTTTGAAAAATATTGGAGTGCAAGAGGTCAAATGACTTTATTGTCAAACGTCTGGCATTAAAAAACAACTATTTCTATGGTAGAAAAATGCTGATTCACATAAGTATGACGTTGAAAACGGCAGTTCTAAATATATTTCTAGTTTATTCGGCACCATCGCCTAATTTGACGAAACATTTCCATATATAAGACACTTGGGATTTTGTTTATATTCCTCCCCACGACACGTAAAACCATATTGCAAGTATTCATCACTATATTAACGAAACGCAGGGAATATTCGCTCACATTATTTGAATTAGCAGTGCTATCATCTAACCCAGAACTTGATTCAGATTGTCTTTTTCTAATTAAAAATTTGTTCATGATAAAATCTAATTAAAGTACTTTTGATAAAATATCGCACTCGCACTATTGCCCACTCAGACTCATATACTGAAACTGACCAAAATGTTTGGACGATTTAAACTCTGTTTATTACTAAGTGAGGAGAATAAACGAATTACTAAGCATTGTTGCAGGTGTTGACGTTTCATTGGTAAAGTCTGTCTCAAAATAAAATGTATCATATCGAAGACTTTGTTGTAAATAAAAAATGCGTTGTGAAGAAACTTTCTGAAGGGCATAAAATTTATTTTTCAATTCCAAAATTTCATGACACACCAGTTGGGAACCACTGCCTTAGACCATGATGCTACAGCATGGGACATTATAGTGACATAGCAGAGGAAAATACGCTAACTGATCAAAGAAGTGCACCTACATATAATTTTTGCATGATTCACATTAGAAATATTGGAATTTTTATTTCAGTGTGGGCGTGAGTTTGGAAGCAAGCAAAGCTTGCTAGAGCACGAGAAACTACACAGCAGTCAAGTACCTCTGGAAGAGAGCAGATTGCATGTTTGTCACCTTTGTCCTAAGAGATTTTCTCAGAAGACAAAACTAAGTGCACACATCAAGACGCACTTACAGGTCAGTTCTACTTGTTACAAATTCCTCTTAAAAACACCATATTGTTATGCAGTAGCCATCATGTGTGAACATTTGTAAGTTCAGCTCCAATGAAATTTCAAGACTATTAATCTTTTAGCATAGAGGTATAGTATAGAGCTGTTTAATTTTATACGAATTTCTTCTTACCAAATATTTTTAAACACAATAATTTGAATAATTCAATTTATTTAGCATTTTTATAGGATACACCTGACTTTCATTTATAGTGCTGCTTTTTTATAAAATATGTTGCGAATTTTTGTTTTGTTGAGATTTGTTATTTGAACTAACCTTTTGATAACTTTCTTTTGTTATTATTATAATCATCTTCATCATAATCATCATCATAATTATCATAATATCTCGTTCTTACTAAGGAGAGTATTGTTCCTATGAATCTTTTTCCGTTATTTATTTAATAATGCCCTATCAACTGTTCGATTAACTAGTATTTGTGGAACAATTGATGATGAGATGGTTTTTGATAAGGTGAGCTCAAGGATTCATCATGAGATTATCTTACGTTCACCTTACATTTTGAAAAAACTCCAAATAATCTGAACCAAGTAAAATCAGCCCAGTAGGAACTCGCACAACAACATGATACAAGAATTGGGAAGTGGAATATAATTATATATAATAATATTGTATTTATTTTCAACAATAATATCACAAGTGCTGATAGTATCCTGGTAATTTAATTTAGCTGAATGAAAGTTTCTTGTTATGATAATTATTTTAAGACTGCAGGTCGAGAAAACTATCTCATGATAAGAAACATGCAGCTTAAAAGCAAAATTAAATTCATCATCATCATCATCATCATCACCACCACCACCACCACCACCACCACCACCACCACCACCATCATCATCATCATCATCATCATCATCATCATCATCATCATCATCATCATCATCATGGTCAATAGACGTTTCTACTCAGTTGTGAATCAGCTTAGAATGTACCTCCCCACAAAGTCCTGTCTTACCACATTAAATTACTGGTGAAAACTATTTTGCATATGTGAAATTTGGCAAGATAATTCCTAATGGAAACAACTGGATCCTAGTACATGCAAATGAATGCATTCAAATATTTTCTCTGTGAAAGCAGAGATTATAAACACATTCCAGTCTCCTGCAAATATGAAATTCTTTCGTAAACATTTGAGGTTATAATATCATAACTCTTTATTGTGAAATAGGCATTATTAATTTATTTTTCAAAGTATTAATATTATTGTGAACTCATTTTCGGTAAAACTCAGTGTATGGATTGCTCACATCTCCTATACCATCACCACTTACTTTTCTCTTTATTCTACCTGAAGCTGTAATGAGCTTTCCTTCTCCCACCTACACCCATTCTCACATGATCTCAGCTATCATGGGATATCCCATGTTCACTGTAAGTTGACTCCCGCAGTAATCTGTATACTGAAGCTTTTATCCTCATTTACTTCTTTTAGTGTTAATTTATATTTTCACATCCAAATCTTGTCATGTTTGCATAACACTTTGTGTTAACCACTAATAACTTCGAGAGCATAATCGAGAAAGCACCTTGGAATAAAACAAATGAACATAAGATAAGGTACAGAGCATTCAAGCCAAGATGTCCACTCACTACCGGTGGCCACGCGCCTCTGCATGCTATATGGGTCGCCTGTCTCCCGCCAATCGACCGTAATTTGCGGCAAAATGAAACTCATAATACTGAAATAAAAGGCTTACCTTATTGTAGTAATTGCTGAAAATGATGACCTTCGGCATTCAAGCATGCTCGACATCGCTTCAGCACATTCTGGATAGTTTCTGTAGTTCCTTTTCACTTATGTGATGCACTACACCGGTTTTGTACGGTTTTAACTTCAATTTAGTGGCATGTTGAACTGAGGTTTTTGACATCCCTACTTCCTGGGCTAATCTGTGTAAAGATTTCTGAGGGCTGTGTTCTGAACAAAACCTATTTCATCTAATGTTTCCTCAGTTAAGATCTGTTTATTCACTCGACACTTCCTATTTTGAACTGAACCTGTCTCATTAAATTTCTTTATGAGTGTGTTTATTGTTTTCTTATTTGCCACAGGACCATCAGGGAAACGACATCCGAATTTAATGGCAACACTTTCTCCACGTATAATTCACGGAAATCTTGCATATATAAATGCGTTGTTCTATACTATACATCACAACACAAACGCGCACAACAGGGAAGCACTGAATATTGACTTGAGAGCTGTGGGAATCTGCCATAACTAGCGAGAGCATAACACGGGACTTGCATCATTCCCACCCGCCAACCAGTTTTCATGGTGGTGGAGGACATCTTCACTCGGACACTCTGTACTATCAAATAATATTTTTGCACGATCGTTTTTTTTTTTTTTTTTTTTATATAGCTATTGTTGTTAGGCCTTGAATGTTAGAATTCCCACACAGAAACTTGTTGCTAGGGAAACCATTCTTCATAACATAAAACTATATTGAAATAGACCCATTACAAGTGGACTTATTGTTACTTAGTTACCATTGCATATACTAATGGAAACACTAGTGTTGCCCCACTTTGATTATTTATTGACTGACCTCAATGTTAACCAGTCGAGAAGATTACAATGTGTTCATAATTCTTGTGTTCACTTCGTCTAAGATGTCTGTCGCGCTGACCTCATTACCCCATCCTTTCAAACTCTAAACTGGCTATGGCTTAACGAACATAGAAATTTTCATTCCCTAGTCTCCTTTTCCAAGTCCTTCACATTTCTACACCTACCTACCTTGCCTCCTGCTTCAGTTACCTATCATCATACCACAATCTCTTCACATGCATGCAAAATAGCCGCATACTAGCCATACCAACACACAAGACTTCATCGTATTCATCATTCACTATCTCACTATTGTACTTGTGGAATACCCTGCCCAGTGACATCAGAGAGTGTCGGAACTTAACAGTGTTCAAAAACAAACTTATTAACCATTTTCTTACTGCATAGAGTGCAATGCAGTAAACTGAGTATTCTAACTTATTGCAAATGTTTCGAAATTGTTATTGTTTCGTTCTGCTTTATATTTGCACAGTGTGCTAATTATTTCTAGATATTTGATCATTTTTCTTAATCACTAATACATCAGGTAGACAATATATTGTATTAGTACCTTTTGTGTCCGTTGTGATCTTATCTTCCTACTAATATACATACTTTTTTTTATTCTCTCATTCTTTTTGCATTTGTGCGTTCTGTATTTGTATCTGTAATTTTATTTCTATTTCTTATTTGCTTCTTCTGTCTGCATTTGTTTCTTGTATATGTGTGTTTGTATTCTGGTGGTGTGGTAGAGAAGACCTGATGGCCTTACCTCCGCCAGATTAAATAAATAAATAAATAATATTACAGTTCAGTTTTGTGAAGGTTTGGAAATAATATTGCTATAAATTCTCAATGCAAAATATATTGTATTTGCAATTTTAAAATATGATCGTGCAAAAAATGTTGTACAATACAAGTTTGTGAAGTGCATTACAAAATCTAGGAGATTGAAAAATTCAAACTTTTCCTCAATTTTGTAAAAGCACTAACCAACCTTGTATCGCAATATTATACTATTTTAGCACTGCGTTTGGGACTTTCTGTGTAGTATGATTCTCATTTGCCATTGATTTCACGTGGAATTATCACATTAATATTCCTCCTAAATCCTTTGTCAACCATTAGAAAAATAGACAATCGCCTTGCAGTCAACAGTGTAATCAGAAAGCTACTATAGTCTGAACTATGGCCAACGAGATGATTGTGCCTGTACATACAGGTAATATTTATAGTCTATTGTGTGATACAACATCACATCCATTTTCTGATGTCTCACAGAAACCTGGATTAAAATATAGTATTATCCGCAATAAAGAGGTACTTTGATTAAACAATAAATCTTCCTCTACTAATAGGGATGATAGAATCTAATTTAAGGATAAAAAACTATAGTGCTTGTTCCCCAACCACTCTGTATTATTATTATTATTATTTTCTTCTTTACAAGATATTAGCCATTGAAAACAGAAGTGGTGTGAGTAGAAAATGGATAATGAAGGTTAAAATAAGTTTCGTAAAATACAGTGCAAGGTAGCAATTTATATCTCCTTTGTATATTTATATCTCCTGACTACTAATAGTTCAAGTAAAATTGACGATTTTACTTAAAAAAAAGTGTTTTTATCATGTTAATCCAGACTGTCAAAGAAATTACCTATGCCTCTTCTGCTTTAAATGGCTCTTATATAACAATCTTATGTGTTTATTCGAAGTGTATTTTACTTTACAGTATATAAAACATTTTTGTACACATATTCTTTTACAGCACTTCAATATAGGAGAAGTAGCAATTCAGGTTTATTGTATGCATTCAAACATTAGTCCTAGTGAATACAAATTTAAGAGTTGTAAATTCTTCTATATTCAAAAGTTCTCTTGTCATGTAGCATGCATTTATTATGACTACTCTCTGTACTTCAAATCTTTGTTCTTGACCCTATATGATTTCACTATTAAGATTATTGTAACCAGTTCCTGTTTCTAAATTCGTCTTAGCTCTTTTGTTAGTGTGATAAGTTGTTATTCTGCTAAACATAATATGGAGTTAAGTACAGATGTGTTTATGAGATCCACTGCAGACCTGTATTGTCTTCAGTATGATATCTAGTCGATCATTTACTTCTTATGTATATAAACACTCGGTTTTCAAAAATTTTGGGATGACAGTGATTCAGACTTCTTACATTTTTCCAGGAGCCCAGTCACGCATGTAATATTTGTGGCAAGCGCTTTCATCGTAAAGATGTCCAAACAAATCACATGTTTCTGCATTCTGGACAGAGGCCATTCAGTTGTGCTCACTGTGGTAAAGCATTTGCATTTAAATCCAACTTGAGCACACATCTTGCAACCCATCCAAGTGATGCTGGTCATCAACAAGTCGAGTTTGTATGTCCCGAATGTGGCAAGAAGTTCCGACATCGCAGTTCTCTCACCCTTCACAGGTATGATGTTCAGCACGACTCACATATTTCGCATAGAGGTGACTTTTATTTGCATTTAATACATGGCAGATTACATCATAGCATTGCTTCATAAAATTAGAGAAGATACAGGAATGCTATGTTGTAATCTGCCATCTTACTTGTCAATCTTGCCAATATAATTGACAGTCATTTTTGACAAGCTTGTTAAATTTTAAGAAACAAAATTTACTCACCTTGTCACTTATCACTGATTTCCTTGCCAGCCTGTCACAAGTTAAAGTAAGTAGTCATTTTTAAGAAGCAGGCCCCAGGGGTAATCGCTCTTTAGAAAGAACTTTCTGTTCTAGATTTGCATATAGTGGAAATATAAATAAATATAACATCATAGGGTAATATATATTCATATATGAGGTCTCGCCGTCCTCATTGAATACATTTGACTACAAGCAGCCATACTGTAGATATATGTATTAAATGATAAAATACACATATTTGGTCAATAACACAGTGTTCATGAAGTCGATAAAATACATTAAAGGAGATATATCACAGTTATATGAACACATAAGTTTATTGAAGATGTTATTCAGACATGTTTCGGAGAATGCTTCTCCACCTTCTGTGATAAGTTACTTCGACAAAGAGGTTCAGATGTTCGAACTGCGTTCTTGCTTGGCTTAAAGTGGATTGACTTTATCATAGTATAAGTTGACTAACTTTTCTTCAATAGCCATATTTAAAGATAAAATACACATATTTGGTCAATAACGCAGTGTTCATGAAGTCGATAAAATACATTAAAGGAGATATTATGTCACAGTTATATGAACACATATATATCTATGAAATTGAGAAAAATTCGTTCCGGCACCGGGAATCGAATCCGGAACCTCTTAGCTCTGTGCTCTGAGCGCTCTTTCCAACTGAGCTATGCTGGAACACGATCTGTGATGCAGGCCGAACTCTTCTCATTCATATTATCAATAGCCTGCTACCTGCATTTTTAAGACATACAAGTCACATATGCAGGAGCACCTATTTAAATAACTCTGGCCATTTTGGACAATAGTTTATGAATACTGTTAACGTTTGACATATACATATACTGTATATTCATATATGAGGTCTCGCCATCCTCATTGAATACATTGACTACAAGTAGCCATATTGTAGATATATCTATTGAATTGAGAAAATTTGTTCTAGCACTGGGAATCGAACCGGGACCTCTCAGCTCTGTGCGCTAAGTGCTCTTTCCAACTGAGCTATGCCGGGACACGATTCACGGTGCCAGCCGAACTCTTCTCATTCATATCATCAATAATAGCCTACTACCTGCATTTTTAAGACATGCAAGTCACGTGTGCAGGAACGCATATTTAAATGACTTTCTGGCCATTTTCGACAACAGTCTCATATGAATATGTATGTATATGTCAAACATTAACAGCAGTATTTCCCAACCTTTTTAAGTTCGCGGCACCCTTGGGAATAACATTAAAAACTGGGGGCACTCTTTCTTGCATTAAAAGAAAAATTGAAGAGTAATATATTCATTTATTGAAAGATGAAATAATAAGTGACATAGATCATAACAAAATAACTTTACTACAATCCCTGAGTAAAAATACGTCAATAGAGTTTTGTTCGATTAATCATTAATGTGAAACTTGTGATTGATGCTTAGAGCACAGATACGTGATATTGGGCCTTACACTTGACAATGAAACACACACATCATCCTCAAGGTTATTCAGTCTATTTCTTGCTTTGCATCTTGTCACCATAGCAGAGAAGGCTTGCTCACATAGATAGGATGTTGAAAAGGGCAGAAGTGCCTTAATTGCTTTCTTCATTAGGTTAGGATACTCCTATCTCAGTCGAAGCCAAAAAGCAGCAACCGACGCCTCACTCTTGGTGAACTTATCTTTGAGTGTGGAATCAGCGCAAAGATCAATAAATTCATCTTCGTTCGCAAGCACTGAAATCTATTTTCTCTGCACTATCTACGAAATCAAATGGTGAGACAACCCAGTCGAGATTCATAGTGGAAATAGATGGAAAATACATCTTGCAATCTTGATAAGTTATCACAAATGTGGTCTTTCAACTTACCCATATCTTTATCTCCTGCTAGATTAAGAAGAGATGGAAAGTTCGACAGATCTCCTTTCTGAACTGTAGATCTTCAAGAACTAAGTTTTCTTTTAAAACCTTTCATTTTATTGGTTGAGGAAATTGTTGTTTCCTGTCGACCCCGCATTGCAACATTCAGTTCATTCAGTTTATGAAAAATATCTGCCAGATACGACAGTTCCAAACATCAAGAATCACTTAGTAACAGCTCATGAAATGTGTCTTGATTTTCATCATTTAAAAAAGTTTTCACCTGTTTGAGTTCGAGAAATCAGTTCAATACATGACCCCGCGATAACCACCTTACTTCTGTGTGAAGTAACAAAGAGGTATGAGCTGCATCAGTTGCGCGACATAACTGTTAAAAATCCTGCACTTTAAAGGTCGAGACTTCATGTAGTTCACCATTTTCATAACTTGGTTAAACACTGGAGTAAAATCTTCATTACACGCTTTCATGACTAATGTCTCTCTGTGCAAAAACAGTGAGTTATAATTATGGATGGATTTTCATTGAGAGCTCTGGCAGTAAAATATTTAAATTTCCCAGACATAGATAGTGTACCAACTAAACATATACCACAACAGTCTTTCCATGAAAGATCATGGTCATTGAGAAAGGAATTAATAGAAACGAAAATATCGTGGCCTGTGGTTATAATCTCCAGCGGTCTACAGAACAGAAACTGCTTACTAATATCTTCATCATCACTATATCTGATAAAACCAAGGAGTTGCGGTTTGTCACCAATATCGATACTCTCATCTACTTGCAAAGCAAATATTCTATCAGTTTTTTTTTTCTCCAAGATTTGTTCGTTGATATTGCATGACACTTCAGATATCCTGCGGCTGATTATATTGTTGGAGAGAGGAATTTTCGAAACTTGATCAGCTGATCCTTTGTCAAGAATTGTTGAAATTATAACTTTACATGCAGGGCCTATGATTTTCTCTCCAAGAGTATGAGGTTTCTTTTTTTTTTAGCTATCAGTTCTGCTACTTTAAACGAGGTTTCAAGAGCAGTGTCAACTATGGTCAGAAAAACACATCACACTTTTCTGTGACACACGAGGATGCTTAGTTGTAAGATGCTGCTTCAGTTTGCTAGGTACCATGGACTCGTTGCTGAGTGTTTCGCCACAAACTAAACACACAGGGATAGGGTTTTCCTTCATACGCTTAGTAACTGACCAGGTATGATCTTTTCTTTCATTTGTCTTCTTTATGTGTTGCATTTGACAGTCTGGGAGAAACTGTAGCTGAAGGAGCCGACTGTTCACTTTCACTGTCCTGGCGTTAATAACAACAATAAACTTATCCATAGCAAAACTCTGTGAATCAACGCGAAGAAAACAACTGAAAGCGGCGGCAGAACTCGTACAATTTTATTATATATTGTTCTGTCGAAGTCTCGGGAATGTTCGTGAGGAAACGAGTAGTCTATACTAGTATACTGAATCTGGAATGTTCGGCAGAGATTGGCTGTAATGCCATCTGCCCGAGCTGGATACAAGTATAATTGAATCATTGAAAAGAATCGGTCTGTAGTGCATGAGAGTAATTAATTTGACTTATTTTATTTCAAGACCTTACAAGACTTAAGTAGACAGTATTTTTTTTTTTTTTTTTTTTTGTTTATTTCAATATCTCGTGGCACTCTAGGGTGCCGGGGCACACTGGTTGGGAACCACTGGTTAACAGTATTCATAAACTGTTGTCGAAAATGGCCAGAAAGTCATTTAAATATGCGCTCCTGCATACATGACTTGTATGTCTTAAAAATGCAGGTAGTAGGCTATTGATGATATTAATGAAAGTAGTTCGGCCAGCACTGTGGATTGGTTACCAACAGCATAGCTCAGTTGGAAAGAGCGCTCAGTACACATAGCTGAGAGGTCCTGGATTCGATTCCCAGTGCCAGAACGAGTTTTCTCAATTTAATTGATATATCATAGGGTAACTGAAGTGATGGCTGGAAAATGTGCACATAGACGGAAACCATGTTTTGAAATAAATAACAGTGGAATTTCTCTTTATTTATTTATTTATCTATTTATTTATTCATTTATTTATTTATCTATTTATTTAATTATTTATTTATTTATCTATTTATCTATGTATCTATCTATCTATGTATCTATTTATCTATGTATCTATTTATCTATGTATCTATCTGTATCTATCTATCTATCTATATCTATCTATCTGTCTGTCTGTCTGTCTGTCTGTCTGTCTGTCTGTCGTGCGTTACAATGTTGAATGACAGCATTGACATCCGGTCATATAGCTATCACTCACTTATCAACGTACAATTTATTTATCGTCCTATTGTTAGTAAAACCATTTAAGACCAGTAATACAAGTTTTGTAAAAACAGGAATTAAAACTTTATTAATGCACGAAAAATCATAATAAATTCTTCAAATAAAGTAATTGGTTTGTTGCCTGTATG
Organism: Periplaneta americana; assembly: GCA_025594305.2. NCBI lineage: Eukaryota > Metazoa > Arthropoda > Insecta > Blattodea > Blattidae > Periplaneta > Periplaneta americana. The sequence continues at coordinate 53,015,482 of JAJSOF020000015.1, forward strand.
CAACATTTCGGACTTATTTCATTTTAGTAGAATACAGAGCACGGAAAGACAAGTCGGGGACTGTACTTAACTTATTTTACACAAAAAGTGGATTTAATTGGCTTTACTAGTAATAGGACGATATATACATAGGTAGACCTTACATTATATGCACACATACATTTTGAAATTTATTTTACATGTCTTTTAATTTATTTATTTCCTTCATTCATTTTTCTTACTTTCTAAAGGTATGTTCCTAAGGATTTTATTATCTGTTCATTTGTAATTCTTGATAGCGTATTGTATACCTGCCGCCGCGAGAATAAATGTTGATGCAGCCGAGCATAACTAGAACGTCATGACCGCACTGGTAGAAAAGGTGGGTGGGGTAAGAAAGGGGAGTAAAGCAGTCGCTTTCAGGAGTTACAGTTCTGCAGGTCTGGACTACACCAACCCAGAACTCACCACGAGGAGGGGTTGCAAACGAATTCCAGCCATCCCTCCCACCCAACTTATTTTTTGCTAATTTAGAAGTTATTTCACTTTATTTTCTCTACTTTCTGGAGAAATAACTCTCTTTGTTTCTTAAGAAGGTAGATCTTTTCTTGCATCCAGTCTTGCTCATATTTGTAAGTCTCACGCTTTTGCGCCACACACTGTAACTGAATCATCACTCACAACTTTCACCAGCCTCTCAGCTCCTTGAGTGTGGCATGGAAATGGAGGGATAATTTTGTGAGCTACATTTCTATCAACAGTTACTTCTTCCAGGACTTGAGAACTAACATAGTGAAGTCTCTATGGTTCTGTGACTTCACACATATTTCAATATACACTATTAAACTGGCATAATCATCTGCTTCAAAATTTATTGTAGGTACCTTAAAAGGCGGACTGAATGAGGAATTTCTATTGCATAAGTTCTAGCATCCAATATTCTTCTGACAGCTGTTTCCCTTGCATGCTTCCTCTCATCAGCTAATAATAATAATAATAATAATAATAATAATAATAATAATAATAATAATAATAATAATAATAAATATCCGTGGCACCATAGCCCTTGAAGGGCCCAGACCGACCAGCTGGCTGCTGGCCTTACATTCACATGCCGAAGCAGAGGTGGACGATCATCTAACCAGAATGGAGGTATCATGTGGTTAGTTCGAAAGCAGTTATAGCTGGCTTTCGCAACCAGATTTCGCTAGCTATTGTAGCTCCCCAAGTGCATCACGATGCTGTGTGGGCACGGTCCGATACACTGGCCGAAATTTCATGAGAAAATTTCTTCCCCATGAGGACTGTAGCGGATTCTGTAATGCGAGTCCTAGGCAGGATGCCTTAGACCACGACACCACAATGCGGGACCTCTCATCAGCTAGCATTGTAATTAATAGATTTTCAGGGTGACTGTAACATGCATTTCTTTCTATTACTTTGTTTGTGACTTTTCTTAAATTTCCCTCTAGAAATTGTGATAATTTGATAATTGAAAACAGGTGTTGGGAACCATCTTTGCAGGTTGATATAGATTTAATTACAAACCAGACTGTTGCATAAACAAGAATTACATAATTGTCTGTAGACACACATAATCGAAGAATGCAACTAACAATGGTCAGTCAGTGTGCATAGGATAATTTACCTGGTTTCTCATTTGCTAAGTTTGTCTTATATCTTCCATTTACGATGGCTTTACTTATTTCAATAAATATCTCTAATCTGTGCTTGTCTGTTGTATTAACATCAGGGATGTCAGAAGAAGTAGCTTCAAAATCGATTGCGAGGAGGTCTTCACTATTCTGTAACAAATTTCCAATAGGTCCTGAAAATAAATATGGACCTTTTATTTGTCCATCAAGTTTCCGCAATAGGTGACGAAATGATAGCTCATTCATGTGAAGCAAACAAATACACCATAGCAATTGAGATGGATTTCAAGTCGACTTATGATTCCATTTTGCGCTCCCACATTAGTGTTGTTTGTTCCATCGCACCTACTGCAAACAAATTTGTTAACTCAACGTTATTGTACTCTAAAACCTTTAACATAGCCAAAGATATATTGTTAGCAGTTGATGGTCCACTTACTGATGCATGTCCTGTGTATTTACAACCAGGTTCTTCCACAATCACATAGTGTTCTTCCTTAGTCACACACCTATGTCTTCTTTCACTTTCTTCTTCTAGAAATAGCATATCATCCTTTTTACCATCAAAATATAGTCCTTTAAATGCATTTACTCTATTGTGCTCTTTCCGGTATACAATTTCTCGGGTTTTCTTAACTTCCTTTTGAATATTAGATTTATCAATTACATTAACGTCATCTTCCCTTGAAATTAAATTGAAATCTTGCAATACAGCAGAGGCAATAGCTGCAACTTTCCGCACTGATGTCCCTGTTGTGTCTACAGTTTTTGCCATGTTAGGTAAGGGCTTCCTCATTTGCGAACTATCAGAATCCTTTTGTTTCGATTTTCTTTTCTTTGCTTCTACAGGGTACGACCACGTGAAATCACTATCAGAAGGCTACTTCACTTCTGTACTGCTATTTCCTGTTTGAGTTTCCGATGACTCTTGTAATGTTTCGGACCATTTTCGTTTTCTCGTCTTCCTTTCACTTCAATGCAGAATTTGTTTCGTTGCAACAACGTCCACACCACTGATAACCGTTCTCCTGTCAGTCCTCTGATTGTTAAGGAAAAGTTTCTCTTCTTTTGGCACTTTTCGTTGTTTATCACATCTACAAAGATTGAAGTCTACACATTTGCATTCAGCAAGATCAAATAATTTCTCGGCTTCTGATTGAACATTCTGAAATTTTTTCTGATTCTCCTGTTTGTTTTTCAAAAGAATTCTATCTTGTCATGATGTGTAGTAACTCGAAACATTGAAACTGTTGGTATTGAAGCATGTGACCAGACTTTCTGAAGTTTATCGGCCACTCTTCCGCAATTTTCTGTGCAGCAGGCTCTTTAGCTTTATCACCTCTCAGCTCTAGTCGCGTAAATGAGTAACATCTCATTACATCCGAATAAGTTGGTAGATTTCTGATACTGAAGTCACATGGTGGACTAAAAAGACTTTAATAACTAGATGCTGTCTTCCGTCTTGACTGCACTGATGAGTCTGACATCTCGATTCACAAAACACATCCATTGTACAACACTTAGCTGTCGCAACTCACATATAAATGAGAGCCTGTGTTGTATTTGCAGTGAGGGCAAGGAAATATAAACAGTCCCCTCCAACCCATTGTATTCTAAGGCCGGATGGACACAGAATGAGACGCAACGTGGTGAGGCAAGATGCGACGTTTTGCTTTACAACGTCTCACAACAGCTTAACACGGTCTCTCGCAACAACTGATTTGCTCTGGCTGTATGGGTTTAGAAAACTGGCCTAGACTAGAAAATGGCGTCAATGAAAGAGGACTGTCTATATGAGAAATTGTATTTTTGGTTATTATTTCCTAAGATGCCTAATACGCCTAAAAATCTATAGAATTGAAAGAATTTTAAAATTAAATATTACTAATGTAGTGCACAAATGTCATTTTGTATGTTTATGCCTACTTCACGACTCATAATAAAGAAAAATAGTATATTAAATCAATAATGAATGAAAGTATAGAGCATAGAAGTAGGCCTACTACAAATTATTATTATCAATATTATTAACCACCTGGTGCTTTCATCTCATTTGCAATTTCTCACATATTTTTAGAAACCACATTATTGTCGTGATATTGTTACAAATATTTTATAAAATGTACATTTCCTGTACTAAAACAACTAATTTATCCACATCGAGCTCCATTATGAATAATGTGCACTACACAACAACAATAGTGTCTGTATATGGTGAAAGTGTGCAATCATAGCCACTGCTAATGCATGCGCAGTATACTGCAGCTATCAGACAGCCTCCTCGCGACGAACTTCTAGCAGTCATTCGATGTTGTCTCTCTGTCTCTCCTTGTGTCTCCTCACGACTGTCGCACCGCGTCTGATTTTGTGTGCACCCGGCCTGAGTTGTATTATTTTCCATACACTCAGATAGTGCCATAAAGTCTACTGTTGGCATGCCCTCTTTATTCCAGCACACACATTTATTTAATGTTATTGCATTATACTTGTTAAAGCTTTAAAACTTTAGCAGCCTAGAGGCTCGGTGAAAAATTACATAAAAATCCCCTCCAACCCACCGTATTCTAAGTCATATTTATTTTCCAGACACTCAGATAGTGCCATGAAACATACTTTTGGCACGCCCTCTTTATTCCAACACCCATATTTAGTTAATGTTATCGCATTATGCTTCGAAATATTGTTAAAGTCCACGCCTGTGGAGTAACAGTTAGCACGTCTAGCCACGAAACCAGGTGGCCCGGGTTCGATTCCCGGTTGGGGCAAGTTACCTGGTTGAGGTTTTTTCTGGGGTTTTCCCTCAACCCAATATGGGCAAATGCTGGGTAACTTACGGTGTTAGACCCCAGACTCATTTCACCGGCATCATCACCTTCATCTCATTCAGACGCTAAATAACCAAAGCTGTTGATAAAGCGTCGTAAAATAACCTACTAAAATAAAAAATAAAGCTTTAAAACTTTAGTAGCCCAGAGGCCCAGTGAAAAATTAAATTAAAATTCTGATAAAATTACCACTTTCAATTCAAATAGTAAGACAGATTTTAAGCCCTATAATTTTCTGAATTTCCAAAAAAGAAATTTTCGATACATCCTAATTATAAGTTCCTAAAACATGAAATAGTCCTGAAGGATAAGTAACTACCATCATTCTGCAGCAGAAATCAGCTGTGTAATGATTCATTCAAACTGCTGCTTGATTAAAACAGAAATTACGGAGATTATAGACAAAAGTATGGCAGATAATTTAAACTGATGGGTGGAAAAAATGCACTTAAGTTTATGTGGCTTTTTCCAGTTACCACCTGAATTAGGATTTCTCTATTAGAAAATCCTAATCAGGCACTTTCAGTATTGTTTCTCAGACTCATTTCCCCATCATTTATTCACATGTCATTATCATATTACACCCTGGGTTAAGTTCACGGTGTAGCATGCTGTATACATACCAAGTGTGTGATTGTTTGGCAACAACAGTCATTCATAGGATCGAAAATGGTAACTACAATGAGATTCAGGCTGAGATGCAAGCCTTTGAATCCCTCCTTCGTAGAAAAAAATGGCATTCTACAAACTCTTTAATAAGCAAGGAATTATTTAAAAGAGGAAGATTTTTTACGTACAAATTTTAATTAATGGAAATATCAGCTTCAAAATAAATCATGGAATAGTAAATTTACTTTCCTCTTCCCTTTCGTTTCAGGAAAGCACATTCCGGCCAGTTCAACCACACTTGTGCTGCTTGTGGTAAGAAGTTCATGAAGAAGAGTCACTATGAGGGACATTTGCGCAGCCATGACTCAGAACGTCCATTTCAATGTCCGACTTGCGGTAAAGGTTACAAGGAACGCAAACATTGCCGAGAACATATTCGAAGATTACATCCAAATGACTTCAACTTGGAGACTCTGTTTGCTTCAATCACGAGTGAAGATGCTCAGGTTGCTGATATGCTCTGTTCAGAGCAGTCTGTGACGACTTTGCACACAGATCAGCACACTCAACAGAATTCAGAGCAGCATCCTGCAGCATCAAACCTTCATTCAGATTTCATGCTGGACCGACAGTCTTCCTCGTCTTTGAATCAGGCTTCATTAGTAATAAACACATCCACTGTACCTTCTCCAGGCCTTCACCTATTCCCACCTGTTGCGCTGTCAAACTTTGAACCTATTTTACAAGAAATGGGTCAGTTGCATCCTCAGCCAACCCAGTTTTTAATCTCAACAGTGGATGAAAGACAGGGAATGGCTGGATCTGAGACTGTAGCCCAAAATATGCAGTGCCAAACAAACAACAGTGCCCAGACTTTGGCAGTTCTTTCAAGTGAAGAAACCACATCTGTTTTATCTCAGGGATTGGAACCATAAAGTGCAGTATTCTATAAAATGTAGTAAGTTTTTTTTAATTCACTGATATGTAAAGAATAATGAAATTCCTCTCTCATGTAGACTTAGAAATTTAGTAATTACATTTACAAGGATGGTCAAAAAGAATAAAGAAGATTTTTACTATTTTTAAGTCTAAACAGTGCAGCCTGGTGAAACTAACCATCATAAGGAAAAATCTGTAGGAATGATATTCACATCATGCAACAGATGGCAGCACTTGGAAACTTACTGATGAACATCCTCTCAAGAAATTGTGTGTTACAGAAGCAGCATGCTGTTGTCAGAGAAAGTAAAACTCAGGAATATTCAATTCATACAGAAAAGTTAAGTAGCATTGTAGTGAGAAGTGTTTAATAGAAGGAAAGGCTATCAATGTGTAGAAAGATTTAAAGAAGGGAGAATGTCCCTGACACCATAATGTACCCTATTGTTCTTCTTTTATACATTTTCCTAAAGAGGTGGCTATGAAGTTAATAATAGTTCTGTTATTTGCTTCAGAAGATTCATGTCATTTTTACAAATGCCTTACATGCCATATCAGGTTCACAAACTTGCATTTATCTGCCTTGAAACTAAAGGATGGAGAATATTTTGTCCCTTTTTTATCAAGTATTTTGCATTGCGTAAAATTGGAGAAAGAAATAATGACTTTACTAAAGTAGACATAGAACACTTTTATTTTAATTCTCTAGTCGGAAATTAACGGTTTTATTAACACAAACAAATTTTCATCGTGTGACTTAAAAAGTAATCCTCTTATAAATCAAGCATATAAATTATTCATCACATGAAGTGAAGAAAGTATGTGCAAATCACAGTTAATCTGGATGTTCCACCACAAAAGTGTACAGTTATTTTCACTTCAGGTTTTATTCTAAGATCTGTTACAAAATACACTATTGTCATGTTAATTAAGGTTTAATAAAATTCAGTTTTATATGTTGGGCTTTCAAATCCCTGGAAGTATTGAATTACAAAATATGTTTTAAGTTTTGTATGTTAGTGCACCATTAGCTGAATGACTGATTAGATCGTCAGTTTCCATTTCCAAAAACATGAGTTCAAGTTCTGGCAGTCCACACCTGTGGAGTAACAGCTAGAGCATCTGGCCGCAAAACCAGGTGGCCTGGGTTCGATTCCCAGTCGGGGCAAGTTACCTGGTTGAGGTTTTTTCCGGGGTTTTCCCTCAATCCAATATGAGCAAATGCTGGGTAACTTTCGGTGCTGGACCCCGGACTCATTTCACCGCCGTTATCACCTTCATCTCATTTAGACGCTAAATAACCTAAGATGTTGATAAAGTGTCATAGTAAAATAACCTACTAAAAAAAAAGTTCTGGCAAATTCAGATGTGAACATAGATGGTATTTTGGGCAGATTTGCTCAAAGTTCTCTCATTAATCATCATCATCCGCAATCAATGGTACATCATGGACAATATCTGAAGATGGTAAAGTGATCTAGTCAGCACATTACATTAAATGATAAGCACAGGAATGTCATTTTGTAAAATCACTCAAGTAACCTAGAAAATGGAGCTGCTCCAATTAGCCACAGTAGTGTGTATTTCAGTCATTTTATCACAAATTTGGTCCATGTAAAATACCAATTTTTATTCCATTTGTATTTTATTTTCTTCTGGAACAAAAATACAATACAAATAGAATAAAAATAATGCACTGTGAAGGTCAAAGCACTATGAATACTTGGGTCAGTTGTGATCAGTTGGAAACCGACATTTTCGTCAAATTTTTCGACATGCGGAATTTTCGCCATACATTACATTTTCGACACAGACCTCATCGTCACACATTACATTTTCGACACTTAGTACTTTATTGTTACTATTTACTACAAATTAAATGCTTCTAATAAGGGTAATGGCACTGCTACTCACTTTATGAAGAATGTGGCAATAGGGCAGAGCTCAGAAAATTATAAATTTTACAATAAGCCTGCCTGTGAAAGTTCTACTGAATGTGATAAATATGACAATGATTTTTTTTGTCTGTAATCCTTAACTATGTTGAAGATAACTATCAGAGGTCGTAGATGCGGCAGAGGATACCAACAATCAGTTTTCCCTCCAAATATCTGGAACTGTTATCAATGTACTCTTTACAATTTACCGAGAACAACTAATACCTGTAAAGCATGGCATAGGAGAATTAATATCTTGATGTGAAAACCACATCCTTCATTTTTTCATGTTCTACAACAGCTATAGGTCGAGTAAGGTAATTGATCGGGACATCGAAAGATTGCAGTCTGGCTTCTCACCCACGAAGAAGAAGAGAAAGTATCTTAACATAGATGCCAGGATTTCTAGGATTGTGAAACACTATGAGAATTATGAGAATAGTGACGATATTCTTGGTTATCTGCAAGCGATTGGCCACAATATTGCTGGAAATTTTTAGTTGTAAAATGTACAACCCACTCTGAAACAGTATAAATATTTATCTGTGACCATCTATGCCTGTGTTGAATTTTCCTGTGACGAAAAACAACAAACAACATTGTGCCTATTTTACAATGTAACTACTTGCTCAACGTGACCAAAACACACAGTGTGACCACAGTCTACTATATACAGTCGCGAAGCTTGAGGTGATTTTTTGCAACTCTCGTGATAAAGCACTCCAAGCGGTTAGCAACTAGAAACAATAGACTGTCCACGGTCGACTTTGGACTGTGTCGTATTTCCATCGAGTGCTAGCTCGTTAGGTATTTCACATTGATGCTTGTGAAATGTTCGTTATTGGTTGTAATGAAAATGTTAATATCTAAAATACAATAATTGGAATAATAATATTTTACTAGAGATGTAGAAAAATTAAGTTTGTTTTAATGAAATTTATTGATCACGTTTTATTTTCAATTCTGGTGGGATTATTATTGCTTAGGCCTACTTTTTTTTTTTTTCAAAGGAAGTTTTTAATTATAGCTGTTAATTTTGTTGTTATTTTTATTTGTTACTTTACTAGAGACGTAGAAAAAGTCTGTTACAATAAAATTTATTGATCACGTTTTATTTCCAATTCTGGTGTGATTATTATTGCTTAACCTCATCCCACTTTGTTAACTACGTAAGCCTACACTACAAGTACCGGTACACGTAAGTTACTCCATTAATTCATATTTCCATTATTATTGCTGTAAAGGGAAATGCAAATTAATATTCATTGGTTTCATAGTTAATTATTGCTATAATCTTGAATGAGTGAAGCGATTATAGTAAATTTCAGTTCGTTTTGCACAAACAAAAATAATATTAACCTATTTCTTGCAGGTATCTTCGAGTTTATGGTGGAATTTAATATACTTCATTAAAATAATAAACTAACTTCATGCATTTAATATTTCAATAATGGAAGGAAGGTGTTAATATTTCCAAAAGAACACAACGAAAGTGTAACATATTTTACCGGCTACTAGGAGAGAGATCTGCGATGATGAGGCGATAGTAGCGATCCTAGTGGTGGGCAACTACCCATGTTTGCATTTTTTACTACATATTGAGCTTCGCGACTGTACAGTATATAGTAGACTGTGGTGTGACCATATATACCTACTTACTCGCTTTTAAGGAACCCGGAGATTCATTGCCGCCCTCACATAAGCCCGCCATTGGTCCCTATACTGAGCAAGATTAATCCAGTCTCTATCATCATATCCCACCTCCCTCAAATCCATTTTAATATTATCTTCCTATCTACGTCTCGGCCTCCCCAAAGGTCTTTTTCCCTCAGGCCTCCCAACTAACACTATATGCATTTCTGGATTCGCCCATACGTGCTACATGCCCTGCCCATCTCAAATGTCTGGATTTAATGTTCCTAATTATGTCAGGTGAAGAATACAATGCGTGCAGTTCTGTGTTGTGTAACTTTCTCCATTCTCCTGTAACTTCATCCCTCTTAGCCCCAAATATTTTCCTAAGCAACTTATTCTCAAATACCCTTAACCTATGTTCCTCTCTCAAAGTGAGAGTCCAAGTTTCACAACCATAAAGAACAACCGGTAATATAACTGTTTTATAAATTCTAACTTTCAGATTTTTTGACAGCAGACTGGATGATAAAATCTTCTCAACCAAATAATAACGGGCATTTCCCATATTTATTCTGTGTTTAATTTCCTCCCAGTATCATTTATATTTGTTACTGTTGCTCCCAGGTATTTGAATTTTCCACCTCTTCAAAAGATAAATTTCCAATTTTTATATTTCCATTTCGTACAATATTCTCGTCACGAGACATAATCATATGCTTTGTCTTTTCGGGATTTACTTCCAAATCTATGTGACCATACATACTATGACTAAAAGAATGTGTCTATCTATACCTGTGACAATTTCCGGTGGTGAAAACCCCTAGATCCGATCAATTAAGTAACCAAGTGACATTTTCCTCGTGTGACATTAATGGAATTACACCCAGGACAGACAGTAGAGATACAGTATATGAAACAAAGCTGTAGGCCTATCCATTATTTTTACAAGTTAACTTATGAATCAAGATAAATCAAGATCAATTAAGCTTAAGTAATGTACGATTTCACTTCTGCCCTGGAATTCCTCACATTAGTGCTTTGCACAGTTGCCAGATTTTGAAGGAACAATCCTATATACAAGAGAAATGTACAATATCCTTTGTAATACATTCATAAAAAATGCAGAGATGTATGGGGAGGAATATGTATGTCCATAGCCCTTTTCTTTTAGGGCTTATCCCGACATTTATCATAGTGAATTAGGAAAACCACGCAAAACAATAGGCACAGGATGAGTTGTCTCAATTTAGGAGACTAGCCAATTTGCTGTGAGACGATTCTAGTAAACTATGGCCCAATTGACCCTGACGGCATAATGTGGGGTAGAATGGGTGTTATCTCAAGGCACAATACTCTTATTGTCTGTCAACAGATGCATAGCATTATATAGAACTGCTTGTGGATGCATTATTATGGTCTTCAGAAACACTTTGAATTAAGTTTCCTTACTCAAACAACATAAAACATTTACAAGGCCCAATCTGATGTACAGCTTTGAATTGTGGATTGTGTTGCAGGCCAACATGCCATGTCTACTTAGTACATTTGAAAGTAAGATCTTAAGAAAATTTTTGGTACAGTCCAAGAACATGGAAAATGGTGAATAAGATATAATCTTGATTCATTAATTATGTGAACTTTATATGTCACCTATTGTAAGAGCTATTGAGGTGAGCAGGTCATGTGAAAAGAATGGTAGAAACGGAACTATTCAGAAGGAATGCTGTGTCGCAGAAGTAGTAATGTGTCACCATACTTAAAATGGTTGGATGGAGTGGTGGAAGATAGAGTAGAATCGAAGTTGAAAGATGATGGATGGTTGCCAGAGAGGGAATCCTGGAAGAAGATCATTAAGAAAGCTGAGGCTCAAACAAGGCTGTAGAGCTACTACTACAGTAACAACAACATTGATCTTTTATTCAATCCTTTTAATTGAGCTTGTCACAAGTAGTTTAAACTTCAGTAATCCATAAGCACCTGTAATTCCAGTAATGGAGAGGAATTATGAGCTCTGGATTCATCTGATTGCAAAGAAATGCTAGAGAGCTGGATAACAATAAATGTCTATAATTTTTAAATTATTTTTGGTGGTTTACGAAATGTTGGTATGTCACAGTTAATTTGTATAGGTTGCCAATGCGATAGCGAAATATAAATTTAGTCTCTTTAATTTTTTTTTCGTGGTGACATCTAGTGGTGAAACTATGAACTATTTCTTCGCTTAGCGAAGCGAGCATCAAGTTGGACGTGTCTGCAAAATTATCCATTATTCTTTATTTGGTAGCACTGAAACTGAAGTTAAGCAGTTGGCAGCAAGGGCAATTGTCACTTGTCAGGTCTGGTGGTTGCATGTTTGCAATTTTGGTAGATGTTGGTTTCGTGTTATGCTGCAATACGCGTAGTTGCGGTGATTAACTATAGTTTATGTCAACAGTTGTAAATGGTGCTTATGGTGAGATAGGACAATAGTAGAGTGTCTAAATCAGATTTATAGCAGCAAAGCACAGGAAATAATTGTGACGAATAATGGCGACCGATGAAAGTTCATGGAGGACCCCAGCTTTTCGTCAAAGTGTAGTTGCAAAAATGTAAGTACAGTATGTAATAATATGTCCTAAGTATGCTAATTAGTTTAGGTTGCATCTAAATAAACTGCTGGTGAAACTAGCGCTGAGGTAGTTCCAGTGATTTCGGAAGTGAATGTCGTTGATATTCTAATTTGTGGAGATGTAGTTGAAGCAAGGCATAACAAAACGGGCTGAAATGTGAAGCCGGAACGGGCGACATGCCTGCACCTTAAAGCGTTGTGATGATAATAATAATAACAACAATAATAATAACCTAAACTTAACCTGTCAGATTCGTGTATGCAAGGTGTATGAGCAGAGTACGAAGAGAACTACCTCAACACTAGTTTAGCCGCAACTATATGCCATGTCAGTTTGAAATTAATGTAGGCCGTGAAAAAAATTCCTACATTTCATGTTACCAGATTATTCGAATGAGAACAACTCAAAATCCTTAACAAACCAAACCTAACCTTTGTCACATTAACCAACGCTTCCTACCGAATTTAGTATTTAGAGAATTATTATACATATTAACATTACTTTTGACGACTTGTTTATGTTAGCGACATTGATTATATACAATTGCGTACAAAAGCGGCATAACTGCAGTAGTGGCAAATGGTCTAAAGAATACCCCCGACTGCTCCTATGTAGCCTAAATTGCAATAAATCGTCCAATCTGGCAACCCAGCTCTGAGGTCGGGGCAGGCAGAACAATGTAAGAAAATAAGTAAGAATTGTCAATTTTCAAATATAGAAAATAATATGGTTAAAATTAAACCATCGCTAAACTTAGTTTCATTTATAAGCCAAATAATGTCCTGTTGCTGCTTACATAGATAATTTAATGTTCTGCCAAATGGCAGGTCTTTCACTACAAACCCAGAATTCTCCAATCTTAGCCTATTTTCTGCATCCTTTTTAGTGTTGCTGTATAGTGAGTTAATATTAACATAATATGGTGCAATCAAATCGACAATTGCGAATATAAGGAAGGGAGGCGGTTGACGACCATTGTTGCGTGAAGCATAATTACTTGCAGGTTAATTTCAACAAAAGGAAGAGGTAAAAGGTATCATTGAAATACATTGTTGTATTTATATCACTTTAAACAGAGACTTACTGTATATTTAAATTATTTTCCGAGCGAGTTATCCGTGTCAGAATTAATTACATCGTTCTAAATTATAGTGGTTACAATATTCAAGGTTTTGTCCAAGTTATTCAACTTAAAATTAATTCTAAAACACACTTCAGTAGAATTTTAAAATAATCTCAAGTAATTGGCTATATAGGCTATTAATTATCGTTATTGAAGGTTGGAATTTCGGAGAAGATAGCCTATTCCCACAGTCTAGTATATACAGTCACGAAGCTTGGGATGATTTTTTTGCAATTCTCGCGATAGTTGCTAGCCGCTTGGAGCGCTGTGAGTACTAGGAACAATAGACTGTGCCACTGCCATTGTGATCTAATCGTTGCTTACGAGATTATACAGGCCAGCGAATTTTCCTGTGTTTTGTTTCTCTGTGCGCAGCGTTTAGTTCCACTTTCAAGCGCTAGAGGTTAATGTAATCGAGCATACGCTAGGATAATAATTGAGAATAGAATTGAGACACAGGATCCAAACATCGCCTACCTTATTGCATAATCCAGTAACGCTTTGCTTCAAATAAATTCAAGTTCACAGCTTTTCCTTATTTCTCAGTGACAAAATAGTTGTAATAATAATATTTTATATTTCAGATATAATAAATTATATTATAAAATAATATAATACATTATGAAATTAAGTATCGAATTCGTTTAATATTTCGCTAGCTTGGTTTGACAAGGTTCTAACTGCAAAAACCATTATTCTGAGAAAATTGAGTTTAAAGTTTCATTATACTATAACTTTTTATTTATGAATATTTTTCGAAATAATTTTATATACCTTCTTAGATATCAATGTAGTTTTAATGAGTTCTCTTTAAAAAATTTCTTTTTTAAATCGTAGAATCTGAGGTAGCGAAAATGTAGTTAGAACCTTGACACTTTAAATTTGACGCTTCAGGAAAGTTACAAAGATGTAAGTGCACATAGAACCTTGTCAAACTAACTTTTTAATCACTATTCAAAAATGTGTTAGTTACAACTCCAGATTATAGGGACAAAAAAATTAAAACACCGTAAATCTATGTTGAAAAAGAACATTATGGTATCAACTATAAAATAATATTGGATTGCGACACTATTTCAAACAAAAATGTATTTAGTCTATACTAAGTGTGTCGGTGAGTACTAACTTGTCTTGCAGAGCCAGGAAAGGGATAGCTGCTTTGATGTCCTTTTTCAAATCTGAGAGTTCAATCTTCTTATTTTGGATTTTTGGTTTGATATTCAAAATACTATTGATGCTGTGGAACAGGCTTCAGTACTCCTCTGTGTTCATTAAAATTGATATTAGCAACTTCTTTTGTTCATCTATCTCATGGGTTAATTTGTATTTGATTTCATGATAAGGCCTATGTTTTTGTGAACTTCACAGTAGCTGGTTGGGAGAATAGAACAGTCCTGTAGGCCCTAATTTAATAGCTTTACAGTTGCCGAAAAATCCTTGATATCTTCTGCTCTCATTTGTATTACCTGATAAGAGTTACGGTTCACCTGCTTTAACAGTCTTATTAGCTCTATTGAGAGTAGCAGACTGCAGAAAATAATAGGTTCTATGAAACTCTACTTGTTCTTTGTGAGTATTTTTTGGCTACGTTTATATTTGCATATTGCCTGACATTTTTGGTATATTTACAGTTTCTTATGAAACAGATTTTCCTCTCTCTACGATTCACATAGTCTACACCTTACCTTCCTGATGTGCTTTCTTCCGCATATTACATTTCCATGATACTGGTTTGGCCATAACATCCCTACATTCTTCTTCTTTGGTGTATTTTGAAGTGGTTCACGATTTGTATTATTAGTTTCAATTCCAACCGTACTACTTTTTTCTATTTCATTTTCATCAACATCCATTTTAGAACTGTTTGTTGCAATGTTACTTTTATATTCTGCTGTTGCTGTCGCACAATAAATATTCACGTTCGATGGTTAAGGAATAAGTTAGATCTTCACATAATGTATGAAATTTTAGTTTTTTTACGTCATGATGTCTTTTTACTTTCTTCATCTAATGTTTAAAACAACATTATAAGTTACTTACTTTATAGGCCCACAGACTTTCTGAGTTTTATGCTCCTGTTAGTCAAGAAGTAACACATTTATAACAGTAACAGAAAATAGTAATAAAATAACTTATTGAGCTCACTGTGTATACAAAATTTTAAATAACACCATTATAATATTATGTGATATGGTACAAAGGGCTCATAATTAAGGTTACTTTAAAAGAAAACTAATTCGGAATGTGGTATGTGACAACAATGTCTAATGGATAACTATGACACTCGTACAAATTTAATTCTTGCGAATATTGTTAACCGGTTCGATTTTTTGGACACACTGTAGTTACAGAAATAATTCAATTTATTACTTAGCAGTATTTTAATCACTGTTCGAGAAAATATCTTGCTCGGATTTATTTTCACTCATGACTGTATTATAAGATTCAATCTAACAGAACATAAATAAAGTCGCTTCGGGAAAAATTATTTATACGAGTGTCCAACAATGAGTAGATAATCAAGAACGTGTCAGTAACAGGAATGCGCTTTTAAACCGCCAAAACTACAGAACTAAAAAATGAGCTATGGTTTTGTAGTTACAACCTTGTCAAATTAAAAAAATAACCAATTTCGTTGCAGATAGAACTGTGGCACAGTACTAATTTCTTTGTTTGTTAACAGATAACAATAAAAGTCAGTTTCCTATAAAGATCTGATTGAATGAAAGGTTATGAGTACACAATCTCAATTTCACCGATTTTGTCAGTTAACAATTGGGTCTTCACTCCCCGATTCGTTATCCTCCACCACACAATAAATTTACTTTGGGCTATTACGCACAACAATGAACTTTAATCTTAACTAATATTTTCAAACACTATTTACAAATCAGAACTACCAGTTCTCAGTTCCATTCTTCTTATTCATCCCGAGTTCACAGTATCTGACCGGGGCCTTTAGAGACCGCCGCTAAC